>AYEL01063885.1:0-43299 GCA_000484575.1 Olivierus martensii
AGAGAGATTCAAAGTCGAACGTCGTAAGTGTTTCATCTGGAAATGGGCATTTCTCCAATAGCTTATCTAGTAGCTCCTCTGTACAGTTAACTGAGTACTCATAACCCTTTAGTCTCAACCTACACCACTTAGCCAGTTTTTTCTCTAATAAATAAAGCGGCGACCTAAACTTTTCAACAATTGGCCTAATTTTTACCGGCTCTTTATGAATTTTAGCAAATCCAAAACGCTGTGGGCATGCAGGTGCCGTCACAGTCGAGCCCTTTAGGAACCCTGGTAGTGCCTTACATTTCATAAGTTTGTTAACACAGCAACAAACCTTATTAGTTGGGTCAGATTTCAACTACTGGGTCAGAAGAGGCTTAATAAAGCTGAAAGATCTACAAGTTTACTAAAATAAGATGGCTTAATAAAGCTGAAAGATCTACAAGTTTACTAAAATATACTGTTATTCCACTTTTAAAATTGTGCTGAATTTATTTACTCGTAATAAGAAGTTCCACTTTTTAAAATTGTGCTGAATTTATTACTCAATAAGAAGTGGGATGAAATTATACAATAGTTTTGGCATTGTTAAAATAACTACAAATATACTGCTTCTTAATACAATTCAACTAAATAAAGCTGCAAAGCAGAATATAATAAAAGAAAGATACATCACACTATTAAATGAAGAAAAACTGTTACTTTGAAGTGCTTTCATCCTTACTAAGATTCTCTTCAGCCATCCAAAACAACCAGCTTACATTATAATGTATTCAAACAAAACTTTAAAAAAAATATCACCAATTTAAATAATCTTAAAAAACAATAAAAATTCTCTAATTTATCATTTCTTGTGCTGCATTACTATAATTACTATAAGAACAATCAGAGCATTGGTTACCATACTAACTTTATAAGGTAAAAATCATTACATATATAATATTAAGCAAAATAAAATTATGGTACATAATATTTAAAGTATATACAAAAATTACCATTATTGTCATAATAATGTTATAAAATATAAAACTTTTATGCTATTAGAACATTGTACTTATTAAAGTAACAAAATGGCTTACTAATTACCAAAAATTTGAAAAATTTGAAAAATTTTAAAAAAATTAACAATTTTACTGCACTAAAATCCACATATCATTGATGGAACAACCAGATTCTAATTTATTGGTGGCAGTATTATCCTGAATTTTCTTTTTAAAAATTTGTAAATTCTCTGTTACTTTTTTTTTCAGGAGTTCTTCAACTAATTTAATCAACTTGACATTTCTCAGAAAATATTGATATCAAAATATAAAGCCCTTTGGGCTAGAGCTGTTTTTTCTAGCTTGTTATCAATATCTTTTCTGTGTTTCTTAAGTCTTCTATTCAAGGATCTTGAGATATATCCTATGTAAATCTCATTTTTATCTGTATTGTTATTTCTGAGAGTTATAGACATGTGGGTTCATATTTCTAGCTACTTGATCTTTGTCATTCCTTATTAAATTCAACCATGTATTTCTCTGGTTGTAGACTAATTTTCTATCAAAACACTTTTCTATTCTTTTTCTAAATTTCAGTGTCGATGGATTAATGATATTGTACATTTGGGTCTTTGTTTAACATTTGAGTTATGTTTTTGAAAATCATGACATAACTGAAACCAGAAAAATATATCTTTGATTTTTGTCTTCAGAGCAATGATATGGTGGAGCTTGCTCTTACTGGCTCACATGAGTCATTTGTTAAATTTTCAAGAATTTTGTGAGTTGGTTGTAAAACATGATTAATTATTTACATAGGGATATTTTCATATTTTTCCTTCCATATACCATGCTTGTGTTAGTACTCAGGAAAAAGATACATTGACAACAATTGAATTATAAACCAACAATGGCTATGAACTATTGATTATCATTTGAACAGTAAACTTGTATAAATGAATAAGTAAATCAGTGTTTATGTAAGTTTTATTTGGTAAAATTGCAAATTGCAATACTTTCCTGATTATGATTGTCTGCTACTCTATGGTGGTTAATCACAACCAAGAATCAATTTGCTTCTTAGAATCACTTGGAATTTGCACTAAAGAATATTGGATATTTTATTATTATATGAAAATTTTGTACTTCACTTTGTTGTAAATCAATAAAATTTATAATAAACTTTTGTATATATCAGAATCATTCCAAAAGTAATGTTGTTCTTATACTGTACTTATTCAAATGTGTCTCAGTTTGTCTAAACATGAATTTTTAAAGCTTTATAAATACTACTAATCTGAAGTGGCCTTATTCTATGGAATATATACTTGATATAAATTAGTAAGTGATTTATCTATTATATTCTTTTAAAACTTAATGCTAAAAATGACATTATTTTTGGGAAGATCTGATAAATTCATACATATTTTTTTCAGTTAGACAGTTGTTAAAAATTTACTACTATATTGCTACTTTAGAGCATATAGTACAAGTTTTGGATACATAAATATTGGGCAGATATCAGGATTAGAAAGTTTAAGTAAACATTTGTAATTTGATATAACTGTAATTTTCATTGATAAAATATCTTTGTATTTTTCAAGCAATTCTTATAATTGATGTTCATAATATTCTGACAAGATTTTCAATTGATGTTTATCTCCCCTATTAATATGTAATAAATTCATCCTTTCTCTTCCAAAAATAATATCAACATTCATTGGTAGAATGTAAGTCATTCCATGCACTATTTTGTTGTAATTTATTTTAACTACTGAACTACTCATCTGGTATACAGGTAAATTATTTATATATATGTTACAGGACAAACTCGAATTCAGGAAATACTAGAATTTCCTATAAGAACATCCTAACTCTGGTCAGACGTTCTAGTATTTCCTAGGCCGAACTCGAAATGCCGAACATTTTTTATTCAAAGTCCGGAATTTCTAGTTTTTCCCGAACATTTCTTATTCAAAGTCCAGAATTTCTAGTTTTTCCTAGTCAAAATATTTCTTATTCAAAGTCCAGAATTTCTAGTTTTTCCTAGTCAAAACCCAAATTTTGGAGCCCCGAACATTTTTTATTCAAAGTTCGGAATTTCTAGTTTTTCCTAGTCAAAACCCGAAGTGTGAACAGTTAAACCAAAAGTCTTCATTTCTTATGTATTCCTGCTCAGAGTTCGATATTTGCTCTTCATTTCTTATGTATTCCCGCTCAGAATTCGATATTTGCCAGCAGCGTCAAAACCCGAAGTGGCGAACAGTTAAAACAAAAGTCTTCATATCTCATGTATTCCCCGCTCCAGTTTGATATTTTCCAGTAGAAATTTCTTTCTTTAGAGAATATCCGCAAGGATAAACAAATATCATTGAGGAAGACTGCAATCTGCACCAGTGGAAGTAAGTACATAGGGCTAAATTCGCTTTAAATGCACGAAGTATTGTGTATCTAAATTATTTTGTACAAAAAAGAATAACATTTTGTGTAATTCTAAATGCCACAAAAACCTACCTTGCAAAAATAAATAAGAGGTACCTAGGTATGATTTTTATTTTTGTATTTCAGTAATACCATGAATACAAAAATTGTTGATTAATTGATTAAAAACATTATTATAATGAACATAATATATCAATATATTTTTATTACTTGACAGGAGATAACAATTTCATTGTTATTTTGCTATCCAGTAATATAAATAAATTGAAAACAGAAAAACAGAGCTAAGTCTCATTCATTATTACATTTGTGACTTTAAAGAACTAAAATTGCCAAATTTTTTTTTATGGGCAAATATTTTAATATTTTTATTGGTCAAAGTTCAACATAAATACAAAGTAAAAAATTTTAAAAGTTAAAAAATACAACTAGATACTTCTTATTTATTTTTTCAAGGTAGGCTTTTGTGGCATTCAGAATTACACAAAATGTTATTCTTTTTTTGTACAAACATAATTTAGATACACAATACTTCGTGCATTTAAAGCGAATTTAGCCCTATGTACTTACTTCCACTGGTGCAGATTGCAGTCTTCCTCAATGATATTTGTTTATCCTTGCGGATATTTTCTAAAGAAAGAAATTTCTACTTGCATATATCGAACTGTGAGAGGGAATACATGAGATATGAAGACTTTTGTTTTAACTGTTTGCCACTTCGGGTGACCGAAATGTTATTGACATCTGTAGGTGTTATAATTTTCATTAAATTTTTCCAAACGGATTAGACTCTAAAATGCTGTTTCCGAAATAATAGCGATTTTTTTTTTAATTAAAAAGTGCCAACAGTTCTGTGCAAAAATTACAAGGGAAATATTTTGTCTTCCAGTCAGTTGTCTACAAAAATCTGATAAGATTTTGATGATGAATTCTTAATACAACAAACCATCAAGCCTGACTTCGGTACGGGACAGAATGGAATAATTTTTAAATTCCACTCCATCCCGAAATGATTCTGAAATATGCTTAAAAACCACCATACTTCAGAATCTGAATTTAATAAACAAAGTTTTTTAGTGAGCTTATTCAATTTATTATTATCTATCAGTCCTATATAATTTTTATGGGAGGAGATTATTTATTAAAATTAATACCGGATCATAAGCTGGATAATTTGACTTTGTTAATAAATATTTAAAATTCTACGATTCATATTCAAAATGGGAGTTTCTGCAGTGCTCATATGAAAAATATTTGCGTTCTGTCAAAAACTTCCATCACAGGAACAATGTTGCGAAAGAATGTACCATATATAGCAGCAATAAATTTCATATTCCTATGAGCTGCATGGAAAAATCTCAAATACAGAGTATGCGATTTACACCGTTGATTAATTACGAACGATAAATTCAATATTCTGTACATTGAAGATATTCACACTTATTTTATTTGAACAAAATGTACTGAGATTTAAGATCACATTCTTTACCATTGTATAGTACCCAGAGGTTATGAACAAATCTTGAACTAATCATTTGCCTGCACTAAATAGCATTTTATGAAATAATTTATTATTCTTATTGGATTTACCATTCAACTTTCATCTCTATGCATTTTTAATTCTCTATGCGATTTCCAATGGTTATCCTGTTCTTAAAGTTTATCATCTTCAATTAGGGTTCTCAAATTTTATTTTGTTAGTCAGCCAGATTGGTCATGTGGCATCTCTGCCCTTTGAATTCCATTCGGAGGGCAGAGATAGTGGCCAGGTTTCACACACTACAATTTATTTGGGGGGATCTAGACCTGGTTTATTGTTTCCCTTAGTCCGGTTGATCCAAATGTATTTTGAATTTTTACTATCTCTTTTCTCTCATTTTATATCATGTGATCTGTATTATTAGCATATATGTGTTGTTGTATTATTACTCTAAAATTTTGCAGCACGGAATTAATAAAGGTTTTGGCACTATTGTGTTGTGCTTGCAGATATAAGTAGAGCCGAAATAAAAAAAAAAAAACTATTTCTAATTTTCTTTTTCTCCTCTTGTATTTAAGTTCCTAATTCCATACTGTATATAAATTATTCTGCAAAGTTATAAACAGCTATCTGTTTATTTTGCCAAAGTAATATGATTTATAAATGATAGCTTGTCTTACTATCATGCGACTTAATGATGCAAAGATTCGTGGTGGCAAACAATGTAGTTAGATTCCTTCATCAAGAAAAAAATCAGAAAAATCTCCATCTCAACAGCTAGTCACAGAAGCAAAAAGAACTTCATCTACAGTTACAGCAAAGTCAAATATTGAGAAAGAGAAGAAATTGTAATAGGAATAATAATAAATGTATTGTTAATAATTTCATAAGATATTTTCAATGTTTTATCAATTACAATAAATTATAATTCAGTGTATAATAAAATAAATATTTTTTATTTATATGCTTATATTAGCGATGGGCATATTTACGGGAAAAGGGCCATATGTCTATATCGTATCAATGAAATATAGCCCAGGACCTCACTTTAAAACGTTTTTATTCTAATAATTACGAAGAAAATACAACATATATTATTTAAGAAATTGTTAATGACTTTTGTGAAATTCTTTACGTTCTTTAGTTATCTTTTCAAAATACGATTTAAATTTTGTAGTATTTATTCTTAATATCATTTCTAAATATTCATCAGGGAACAGTGTTCTTAATGAGTGTTTATATTTATAATAGAAAATTTTTTTGTATTCATTTTATCAATTTTAAAATTTTGAGCATTATGGCTATTAATTATGATGGCCACATGAAACAGTTCCAAGAGATGCATGCAGCCCGCGGTTTGCCTATCGCTAGCTTATATACTTCGGGAAAAAAATGAACTTTTTTATTAATCTGAAACGTAACTTTCACATTGTATATTAGTGTAGTGGGAAATCGAGATCCGATATGCATTTCGATATAAGGGTGTAAAACTTTTCAACAGAACAGTTCTTGTTTTATAATAAATTTGATAATTGTAAACGATAATAAAATAAAGCATTATGCTTTTAGATTTTCATTAATTGTTAACAAAACTTTATAAGATTATAAAATTTTTTTTTATAAATTACTGTTGTAACTGAATAAACTAAATTGCCAAAAGTTAGTTTATTGAGAACATTAATAAAAATCAGTATATATCTATTTATTTGTTAAAAATGTTGATATATACAACTGTGCATAATTTAATTATATATTAATTTTATAGATATTTAAATATTGGTTATTGCACAAATATGATTAAAAATACATAAGCAGTCAATTTCTCTTGCACTATTAGTTCAATGTGGTAGCGGAGGGATCCGCTATATTTGTTGCTAAAAATATTTATTTCTTCTCAATTTTATTAAAAATATACGAATATGGGTGCTTGTACATAAATAAATAATAATTAAATGTCTGATACTTCACAAATAAAATCGGAAATGTGCAAACCTGACTTTTTTTTAGTATTAAACATGGCGGCTATTACTATCAGTAACGCTGCTGTCTTAAAATCGTTAATATTAAATAGAAAAACTGATCTATATACCGATATTTCTGATCGATAATTTGTGCATTTCAGATAGTTCTGCTCATTTAGAAAATACACTGATCTACGGACATTAGATTTGTGCACCAAGAGATGGTGTACGCGTCGGTTGTCTTTCTACTTCCGTCAGTTGTGACACAATTTCGGTATTTTTTTATTGTAATGTTTTTATCGTTTAAATTTTGTTAAATATTTTTGTTGAAATTAAAAATGGCAAACTTTTTAATAAAATTGTATTATAAAGAAACGTTGAAGCAATATGATCAAGTCTGTTCGACCATCAAGTTATCTCTAGGCATTGTATCGCGAGTTTCAAAGCTGTTTCTGGAATTTCGGTTTTAAGTGGCCACATTTGTTCCGATAGTGAACAGGTTTTGTAAGATATTTAAAATACTAAGAAATTTATCTATATTTCAATAAGTACAATGTTCTAAAACTTGAAAGTTGGGCATCGGCTTACATACGAGTATATGTATATATACTCATATATAAGTCGAGGAACTTTGTTGGGTGAAAAGATTTTTTGAATAAGTAGGTCAGCTTATACACGGCAAATTGGAAAATTGCCATGTGTATAAGCCAACCTACTTAAGGTGCATATAAGTAAAATTTGAAAAATTTTCAAAGATGGTAAAATTTGGCAGCTCAGTCGCGATGCATTTCATTTGCGGTTTTGTGCCATCTGTGTGGTACTTGATATTTTTCATACAAAACTCATTATTCTGTTGATTCTTTCAATATTTTTAGGTATTTAAATATCCAATATTGATTTTAAATATGATCGAAAATACAGGTAGGCCTCGATTAGTGCGACTTATAAAAATGATACCGTTTTTCAGTTAGTGCGAGCAAATATTCGATTAATGCGAGTTGTAAGTATAGACCAGTCTTACTAACAAAGGTCTGTGATTAATGCGAATTGTAAGCATAGACCAGTCTTACTAACAAAGATCCGTCCCCTTTTAAATTAATGCGAGTTATAAGCATAGACCAGTCTTACTAACAAAGCTCTGTCTCCTTTTTGAGTTGTAAGCATACCCAGTCTTACTAACAGATGTCCCTCCCCTTTTATGATGTCAATTAACAAATTAATGTTAATTTTCAGTTAGGAAAACCGGACTAGGAGCAGTCCAAGAACAGTCACTTGGCTTTGAAGGGGTGAAACCCAAGATTATTGGATTTTGCTGATAGCGATTTAACATTATTATTATTCAGCTTTATCATCATATACATACAGTATAGTACAGAATTTTCTCTTTTAAAAAGTATCAATGGATAAAAAAGCAAGATCACCTGATGATAAAACAAGAAATGAAAAAAAGAAGAGGTTAGTGATAACGCTAGAGCAAAAAATGGATGTAATTGAGTGGCATAAAAGTGGTTCTCAACTTCTGCATTCAATTTGCTCTTTTGGTTTCGATTTGGCGGTTGGCAAAAGGCCTGGTAACATCATCTCCAGGAACACCTAGTATGTTTGATCATTCAGGTGAGGAGGTAATATGTAAGGGCCTATCAGGTGATGGCTGACGATGTCAGGCCAAATGTTGATCAAAAACCGAAGCTGTGTTCCGCAGATGTCTGTTAGCTGTGAATTTTCCTCCACAACATCGTGTGTTCCACACATGATGGATGCCACTATTAAACAGACCATCTTTAGTGAAACATGTCTCATTAGAAAACAGCACAATGTGAGGAAAATGTAATCCAGACTATGCCAGGAATTTCTGACTGAGTGTGTTAAAACATGCAGTGGCATTCTATGCTTGCAACAAAGTGGGCAGTGCTCATTTTGAATAGTTGCTGTAATCTCACCATTTTCATTGCAGCTCCTGATTGACAATGCTGCAAATAACAAATAAAATTGATAAAAACAACAACTTAAAACTGAGATAGGCTTTTTTCCACAACAAACATCTCTCAACTTTGATGCCCTGTAGCATCTTCATTTTGCATTTCCAATCATAGGTTCATTATCCCAAATTGCTTGTCTACATGCCCCTTACTATCCCTACAAGTTTATCAGTGTTATTCATTAACACTCTGTATATGTTGGATCATATGTTATATAATACTAGTGTGTTACAATGGCATAATACAGGGTGATTACAAATGATTCATCGGGTTTTGAATGAATGTATTTCACAAAGTATTACAAACAAAATAGTGATTGATACATTGTATGAAAAAGCACATTTTCAAGTTTCTTACACATCATTACAAATGTTCTAGGTGCTCTCCTCGTGTACCTACACGTTACAAGACTGGTTGTTTCCGAGACTGACAGCTGATAACCCACACTTCACATTCCAACAAGACGGAGCTCCGCCTCATTGGCATAGAGAAGTGTGTCGCCATCTGAACAGGGAACTTCCAAACAGGTGGGTTGGGCGATGTGCGCAGGATGATTTAGCACTCTTAAGGTGACCCCCAAGGTCTCCCGACCTTACAGTTTGTGATTTTTTTCTTTGGGGATACATGAAAGACAATGTGTACGTACCACCTTTTCCGACAACATTGGCTGAACTCCAAAATTGCATCACTGCTGCGCTGGCGAACATTGACAGGGACATGCTCGAACATGTATGGGCTGATCTTGACTACCGCATAGATGTGTGTCGTGTAACACGAGGAGAGCACATAGAACATTTGTAATGATGTGTAAGAAACTTGAAAATGTGCTTTTTCATACAATGTATCAATCACTATTTTGTTTGTAATACTTTGTGAAATACATTCATCCAAAACCCGATGAATCATTTGTAATCACCCTGTACTAAAAATAGTTATATTAAAGAATAAGCATATACAATGGGTGATTGGTTAAAGAACATAATCCATTTTAAGATAATGTTAGTTAACCGATCATTGATTTACCATAGGTTTTTATGGGAATTTAATTAATTCATTCTGGAGACCCAAAAAAATAAATAAATAATTTCTTACTACGTTTATTTATATGTAATAACTATAATATATACATACATAGTCTTGCATTTTATGTTTATGTTCTGTTAAAGAATCTGTCCAATGTCGATTGCTTTTCTCTCTTCAGGATTTTTTGGAAGTGATTAATAGCATGGTCATTGTACAGATCCCAAGTCTATTGACCTCATCCTGGTATGGATGCATTCTAAGACCAAAATGTTGTAAAAATCTCTCTTATCTTCTTTGATAAATCTTTGATTTGTTTTAAGTTATCTCCAAATTCATTTTAATTGGGAAAAACTACTGTTCTCCCATCCTTACCCATATCTCCACAAACGCACAAGGACTAAGCCTGTCATTCCGTTAGGTTAGTTAAGCTGCCATATCCACATGAGATATTTTTATCTGGCGGTGGTTACTTTATAGCACTCATCACAGGCTAGCCAACATCCATGATGGGGTCAACCAGATGATTGAAGGATGAGGTTCAATGGGTCAGACCCAGACCCCTCCTGAAAAATTGGAGGAGTGAGACCTGGATCCTCCAGGATGGTAAGCCACAGCTTTACCATGCAGCCATCTGGCTCGTCAGTCCCAGGTCTCGTAGTTTGTTCTGTGAAGTATTCGTTATCCAAACATAAAAATCTTTTGCAAAAGTGTTCATTATCTGAACAGTTCGTTAACCAATCACCCACTGTTAGTTGCATGGAAGGCAGTCACTTAACATCTTGAAGAATATGGATTCAATTCAAGGTCCCACACCTTCAGTTTTTATGGAGGGATCTAGGTTCAGACCTAGTTGTTACCTAAAAATAATCCAAGTAAATATATAGATTTATAAGTTGAGGATTTCCTGTATTACTATTTATTGAAAATCAAAAATAATATTTTAACATAGTTATCAATTGCAATTTTCTAAACATCTTGACCATCACATGTTAGCCAAATACTGAAATTTTGGTGTGTTAGATCATTCATGTTATTGCTCAAAGAATTTAAGTGACCAGCTATCCAGATTTTAGAGGGTTTAGTGAGAGGAAGTGATAACATGACTGATATCTATTGGTAATTAATAATTATCTAAAAAGAATATACTGGTAGTCTGTCATTCATAAAATAAATTTATTATTAATGCTATTGACTGGTATTAATTTTTTATATTGTAGAGATATACATTATACCAGGGCTGACCAAACTTCATGTCACATAGGAGAATCTCGAATATTTGAGAGCATAATCTGTTTCTTTGAGTCAGAGCTGCATCATTTTTTTTGGGTAATCTGAGCAATGATTTCAAAAATTGTTTATTATTTATTTCACGTGCATTTATTTTGTACAGATGCATATTATTTTTTACAATAAATGAACAAATTACATATTAAATTATTATCAATATATTATTGATATACTTTTTTTTTTAAATTAAATAGGTATTTTCTTTGTATTAGTTAGTGATTTTTATGATATGGAGCCATATTGAAGATACTAAAGATACTAGAGTGCTGCATGTGCTTGCAAGCCACATTTGGCCAGCATGGCATTATACACTCCATTCTCAGTTGATTTATCAAATTTTGCCAAAAACAGTAGTCCTTGTTTAATGTTGTTTTTGTTATTGTCATGTGCAAAAATTAAATTAATAAAAAAAATTAAATTTTTTAAGGAAGCAGAATGGCATGGTTTTATTTCATGTTTCCTGCATGAGAAAGAAAATATGTTGGAAATCTATAGTATAATTGTAGAAAACCAAGTAACTACATTTTATGAGAGTGCTAATTCATGTAGGCTATACAAGATTGTCTAAAAACATGGTACGAAACAATATTTCAGTGTTATTTTATTTCAGTAGGTCAGTGCATGGAAATGCTTTGAGTTTTCAACTAGAGGATTTGAGATTGAATCCCACTTGAAAAAATTATTAGAGGGTCTGAAACTGGCTTGTCTATCCCCTCCCTCTACTATCTAGCTGACCTTGTCAGATATAGTCAAGCTATGATATATGATAGGAATGGAACCATTATTAGCAAATGATAGAGAACTGACATTAAGAAAATCTAATCATGGAATAGATTTTCTAATTTGTGAATTCTAAGATGTCTTTTGTTCAGAAAATAATTTTCTTTCCCATAAATTCTAGAATATAACTGCTGTGTAACATTTTCCAATAAAAATTTAAACTTAAATCATGCTTTCCATTCATTTAATTCCATTATTGAATGATATAGTTATAACTAGATGAGGAAAATTACTAAATATTATCCAATTCTAGTAACAGGAAGAAAGAATTCTAGAAATGTAACTCTGACATAACATTAAGTTTATGATTTTTCTTGTTTCACTAAATGTTATTTTTCAGGAACTTAATCCTGACATTAAATGAGGACCCACTGTAATTAGAATTTATTAACTTATCATATCTCTTCATTCAAAAAGACATCCTCTGTAGTTTGCTACTGCTTTATTGATATAAGTTATTTAGGTAAAATTTTATGGTGTGATTATATTAACATAAAATCTATTCTCTTAAAAGAATTTTATTTTGAATGATTCAAACTTTAAAAATTTTCCCAGGTTTCTCTATTGGCACGGATTGTCTGTGATTTTGTGACTGGGTTTGATCAAACTAACTTAGTTTTAAGTTGGATGTACAGGTACCTATATTTATTGATTGCTCATTGCTGTTATTAATTACTACCATGATGTATTATGCTATAAACTTAACAAACACAAAACAAAACAGATACAAAATGGACTCTGCCAGTATATGAGACTTGTGCATTTAATTGTATGCATGTGAATTGCATTGACTAATCACACGCTCAATGACTGCATCATGATTATAAGTATAATAAGTCATAAATTGATAATTACCTTGTATTTGTAATGTATAAAAAGCTAATAAAAATAGCTGTTTTATTTCAGTTCTTAAAGGTAGTTTTGAATATAAATATTCAACTACAAAATATTTAATATTGGCCATCATTTAATAAAACTTATTAAAACATTATAGTGAAAATGTTTATTTGGAATTAAAACTTGCTTTATGCATTTTAATTTAAATGGCCTCCATTTAAAAGTTGTTTGTTGTTAATTTATGAGGAAAATTAGTTGTTTCCTTTTTAATAATAATAAATATTCTTAAATTTTGTTAAAATCAAACATTACATATAATTATCAATAAGATTATAGAATTCAATATAATAGCAACTTGCATATGCAATACATATATGTATTGCATGTGTTATGGATTGCTTGTTTTTAATAATCTAATCAGGATAAAATTTAAGAATAAAAATGCATAATTTAAAATTGCTAAAGTTACATTCTTATCTTTTTTTTAATACATATTTCAAATTTGTATATTTTATTATGTTTATGTTTTAAAACTAATACTGAAAGATAATTTTCAGTGACAGTTATTTTTCTGAAAATGTTAAGAAATTTAGTGTTTTGGAATATAATTTATTATTTAATTACAGTATGCTCTCAATTATCTAGTTGCAGATTATTTGTGCATTATAGTATTTTAATTTTCTTTGATTTACTTAATCATGAAATTATATAATAAATGTCATTGTGCAACTCATTTTATAGTGTGTAAACTAGTGTAGGAAGTAGAAATTCTGTATGTATTTAGAACAAAATGTTTGTTTTTTTATATTAATATATATAGTATTTATGAAATGCAATAAAACAAAAAATTGAATTAAGCATTTATAACTTCCCAGAAGATTGAAAATATGCTATGCTAACTATGAACTGTTTTGCACTATTTTTAATTCGTATTATTTATCAATTTAAAATTTTTTTTTGATTTGATAAAATAAGTCTTTAAAATTTGCAAATTTTTTTATATTCATGATGAATTTAAGAATTAACTTCTTTATCTACAAAACTTTTTATACTCTCAGTAATAAATACAATATTTTATAACTGGTCTCAGAAATCATTCTTAGTTAAATTCAATCTGCAACATGTATAATCAATAAAATTTAATATGTAAGATTGACTAAATAATAATGATAAATTTTAATGATTAAGAATACATGCACTTATACCAAATTCATTTTAGTCCTATTATCCCAATACTGTATTGTAATTTTCCCTTAAGACTTGCTGGAAGTAATAAAAACTTATCAACCAGATTACTACTATATTTTAATGCATATTAATACATATAAGTATTACTATACCAGGGATGAGGAAGACATGGATTGCACGGGCTCGTCATGCTCTACAATGCAGTCCATAATCTAATTTCAAAAAAGTAAATAAATATCTAATAATTTTAATACTTTTATTATATTAAGGGGGGACACCCATTTCTATGTTGTAGGGTGATGTTCAAGTAAATAAATAAATAAATAAATATTCCCATAAAAATCTTATTAAAAATTTTCTTTAATTGAACTCTTATCTTGTTTCAATGTATGTATCCTATTATATTGAGAGACTTTCATGTGATTATCATTTTATGAAAACAATATCTCAAATATTGTGATTTGTTGCACAAATATTTAAAGTCAAACATTTAGTGAATCATCCTATATAATAATAATTGCCTAAATTTAATCAATTTATTATTTTGATGGCATTGGAAAATATATATACCATTGATGACATTAGATTTTATTTACAGTAAAACCTCTCTAAGCTGGAATTGCAAGGGACCAGAAAATTTTTCCACCTTAAACAGTTTTCCAGCTTGTACAGATTTCGGTAAAAACACAACATTCAATGCATTTACAATACATTGTTATTGCAATAGTACATATTTTGGTAATACAGTAATATCCTGATTTATGTAAATCTGATTTACGTAAATTCGGAAATAGGTAATTTCATCCTGCCCCTTGTCCACTTGTTTGCTTATTTCATTTGCTGACTTGTTGATTAAGCCTCTTTAATTACAATTATATATTATAAACTTTTATAATTTGTTGTTTTCTTGATAATAAAGAGCCATTTAAGAACTTAATACATATCTTCCTGAAATTAGATTTGGGAATCTGTAGGTAACCCGACTTACGTTACGCTTCCTGGTCCCACCTATTATGTATCTCCAGGATATTACTGTATATAAATAAAATATAGCACCAAATTATTGTATTAGCCTAAATAATAAAATGATAGAGTATTTTTGAAAAGCAAATAAACTGGACATATAATGCATTAGAATAACATGTAACAAGTAGGACTAACAAGTTTTATTTTAAATTTTCATTCTTCAGTTCTTCAGTATTCAGTAATTCAGCTCTTATATATAGTATTTGTATTAAGTACAAAAATTACAAAAGTTTCTTTTCCACATTTCTTCAAGAGTTTTTGTTTTGCGTGTTTATTTAAACACTCTTTTCTTTCCATCATTTGTATATATTTGCAAAAGTTTTCCTGTAATTTGCACGCAACTGAGATGTTCAGAAAATTCTTCTAACACAGCCAGTTCATAGCATTAGCAAACTTTCTTATGTTTTTTTCTGTCTCTGGAAAATCTCTTCCAAATTTTTTTTCACTGCCATCATCTTCTTTTTATAGAATTTTCTCTTCTCGACTGAATCAAATCACTCATAGTTTGATAACCTGCCTCTATTAAAAAGTTTTTATTAATGCTGATATATTCTTCAGCATTTACCCACATACTAATGTCTTTGAGCTGTCCTATAAATGTCTGAATTCCATTCAAGATGCGATACTTCAGAAAATTCTTTCATTCCTCATTCAGGTTGACCAATGATTTCAAAATCAAAACCACTTTTTCCATCTTATGCGGGTGTTTTTTTATTCAGTAAAATTTTAAAATGCTTTCCGTTTCCACATTAGACAGTTTCTGCGTTATACAGATATTTTCTTTGATATTTCTATGGAAGTTGTTCGGGAATAAAAATATTTTCCATGTTGAACAAGTTTCTGGTTTGTACAGTGACCAGCTTAGACAGGTTTTACTGTATTTATTATGTAAATAAATACTGTGCATATAATGCTGCCAGCAGATATTTTTTCATTACTTAATTTGGCCCACATTTCAGAAAGGTTGCCACCCCTGAAGTATATAGAATAATTTCTAAATTAATTTAGGTATTTTTTTTTTTTTAATTTTGTAGAATATTTTTTTATAATCCATTTTACAATAATTTTTGAAAAAGAGACTTTTCCAGGAAAATTCTTATTTTCTAAATTTTAAATAGGGCACATTTTAAGGTTACAATTCAGCCAGGTTGGTAAATTTTTGATATGAATGGATTTACCTCTCAATATTGTTTATAAACCTTTGGTTTCCTTCCATACTACCTTTTTATTTTAAGCATATTTTGTTTTTCTTTGTTTTTGCTATCTATATAGATCTGTTTGAATGCAATATCAAGTAAGAATTTCTATTTAATCCCATAATGATTTTCAGATTTAATTACTATACATCCTGCTTAATGTATGAAAAGTTAAAACTTTAAAATTTAATATTGTATTATAAATAAAAATGGGTATAATAATTAAATTTCTGTAGGCTAGAATTTTAAACAGCAATTTTTACAGTTGGCATGTGAACCTTTAATACTTATATATATAGATACAATATATATTACAAAATTAAGGTAAGAGTAGCCAACTACTATAACAATAGTTTTATGGGAAAAAAGGGTGTGTGTCAAAACAATAAACTGCAGATGAATGTGAACTTTCTATTTTTATTTATTACATAAATTATCCAATTCTCAGAACATCTGGAATAATTACAGATATAGTCTTATTTATCATTAACTTATTTAAAATTTCAAAACTACTAAAATTTCTTAATTTAAAAAAAAACTAATAAAAATTCTTTAATGATATGGCAGATAAAAAAAAGGTGGTTCTCCAATTTAATTAGGGAAATATATATTAATTAAGTATAATAATGATTTCACTGCTTATTTTGTAGATTTGTTTATTATTTTTATCATAATGCTTATAATTTGTTCAACTTGACGATTTTATATATAATAAATATGAAGTCAAAACATTTTTATTGAAAATGGAGTTTCAATATCGATATAAATTATTGTGTGTAAAATCTAAATTTGAAAGACTCTAAACCAGCATAATGTTCTTTCTACAGATCAGATTTTATTGTTAAAAATATTTTAACCTTGACTCGTTAGTTTTGTTTTAGCTTACAGTTCTAAAATATAGAGATATTGAGTCATTCAGGTCGTTTAATACTAGATTGGAAAAAATCGGATTCTTAGTAATGTGCTTAACGTCGACATTACAAAGACCTTGTCCTCTTTGTTTATCTGTATCAAGGTTTGACAATTATTTAGAACATCAAAATGTTTTCATTGTTTATATCCAAAACGGATTTATCCACCGAACATTTAACAAGTCAAGGCAACCAATTGAATTCTAGTTAACGCTTTGTGCTTTTAACAGAAGTTTGACGACAGAAAGGGGAGAACCCATTGATAACGTTTTAAATAGGGGTATCGATTGGGGTATTCGAAATATCGGCTAGACGGATTTTCGATTTAATAGCAGGTTTGGATAAGATTTTTGTCTACCATCCGATTGATTTCAGTTTTAATATAATCTGAATTTGTGACACCAACATGTGCGGTTCGCACTTTGGTTCGACATCGCTGACATATATCAGTGGAAAGACGGCAGTGGCCCTTTTTTTGCTTTTATTGGATCAGCGGGATTTTTTACATGTTGTCTGCAGTCCAGTGGGTCAGATAAGGACCGCCTGCAACGCCCCCCACCCGGGTGTGCCTCGAGAGGGTCATCGACCTCCCTGGAAGGAACAGACTGGATATCGATCGGCGGGCAGTTCACCCCGCCGCGCCAGAATGGTACCTTCCCAGTTTTTTAGTCCATCCCCTTCTCTCCTGCTGAGCTCGGCGTGTGGGGGTTGTGAGCATGCGCATTTTTCAACTGCCTTTCATTCATTGCTCGTAACTCTGCACTATACATATTGTGTGCTTTTGTCAGCATGGAACAATGCAAGTGCAGCCTGTGATCCTGTGGCCCTGTTGGTTTGCTTTAGAACCGTATCCGCATCCGTCGACCTACGCTGCATCGTCCACATGGTCAGCATCGATGGATACCAGGTTGGTCGTCTTATGTTCCTTAACACTATATTCGTTTTTTTCGGTCGAAAAATCTTTGAAATACATTTAATATCGACTGGAAAGAGTTGCGGTTCATGCGATTGTCTGCAAGAACGACAGTTTATCGATCGGAGTCGCGTCTACCCTAGCAATTTTATGATTGTGCTCAATATTTGCAGAATGAGACATGTTCTGAGACTGAAGATGGACATATCTAACGATGACAGAAATTCCAGGTGGTGTAGGTTATAGACCTTTACGGATGGAAGTATCGTGTAACAGTCAGGCGATGTGCTAAATAGCCACGTGCTGATATATTGATGGGGGAAGGAAACAAAAACGTTCCCCAATGCAGGTGGCCTGAGACTTATAGACCAGCTGGCACTATAGGCAGCTGTCATATGGGGCTCCATCTTTTCTTTCCTGGTTTTATTTTATTCTGTTGACTCACCAGAGTATCATGTCTCTTTTCAGGTGTAAAGAACCCAGCTATCCAGTACCATTTGTAGTGGCAGCCTATTCGGGTTTTGGTCTCTATTTGCATGATGAACCCACTCTGAGAAGATCCAGAAGAACCAGGAGACGACCTCTCAGGTCTGCCAAACCAAGAAATCGATATCTGGTGTACCAACCTGTGCCACCTTTCTATACCCCACACTGGTTGGTCAATATGGGTCAGAAAGGATCTACTGGAATCAAACCCATTAGTCGGGAAACATCTGCACCCTGCCATTCCCATCTACCCAGAGATTTGAATTTGGGGCAGGAACTGCCCAGACCAGCCAGATTGGACATGCTCCTAGATATGCCACCGTCCAGTCACGATGTTCAAGTGAAGCATGCGTGGAATTCTGAGGATCGGTCTTTGAATGTGTTTGTCAAGGAAGATGACAAATTGACGTTTCACAGACATCCTGTTGCTCAGAGTACGGATTGCATTAGAGGAAGAGTGGGATATACCCGTGGTCTTCATGTTTGGGAAATTCATTGGAGCACCAAGCAGCGTGGAACACATGCAGTGGTTGGTGTTGCAACTAGAGACGCTCCTCTTCATTCTGTTGGCTACCAGTCCCTAGTTGGCAGCAATTCTGAATCTTGGGGATGGGACCTAGGACGCAACAAAGTTTATCATGACACAAAAAACTGTCCTGGACAAGTCTATCCTGGCTTGCTAAAATCTGACGAAACATTTATTGTGCCAGATAACTTTCTTGTGGTATTAGATATGGATGAAGGAACTTTAGCATTTGTTGTGGAAGGTCAGTATCTTGGAATTGCATTTCGTGGCCTGAAAGGAAAGAAACTATATCCAGTTGTTAGTGCTGTCTGGGGTCACTGTGAAATTACTATGAAATATATTGGAGGATTAGATCGTAAGTAACTAACTATATTATTATTTTTATTATTATTATTATTATTAATTTTTTAATTTATAGCTTATTTATTGGCTAATTTTTTAAATAAAAAATATATATATATTAGATTGTGAGCATGTTTATTGTCAGTGTGAACAGATGGTCTACACTCTACAACACTAGGCAGGAAGTTGACATTGGTAAGGAGAAGCAGTTAAGTATGAGGTGGACCAGCTGTATCCTGTATATTTTGTCACTACTGGACTTAAGCTTGTTTAAAGATTGCAGACTTGTAAGCTACAAATATATTTAAATTTACAATGCTATAACATAATGAAGATCCTTCAATAAATAATTCATTATACAATTTTTTTTTATTCTAAATAATTCTAGAATCAGTTACAGAAATTATTCATGTAGTTTTAAATTTTCTATAAGATACAAATTTTAGAAAATATAATATGTGAAAAACTGCTTTTATGTCAGATAACTTCATTTGTAAAGTACATTTATCAATGAATTTTTAAAAATTATATTTCTGTTACAATTTTCAGACAATTTTTTGATTGTTTTGTTGAAAATTTAAACACTCAATGTCAGTTATTTAAAACATTTTATCAAATAATGAAATCAATAAGAATTTAGAAATTTTAGGATATAGTTTAATCAATGCATCATACTAAAAATGCTTTGTAAAGTTGAAACTTCAAATGCTTTATAAGATATTACTGTAATCTTTCAGAGACAATTTTTGGCTATTGGATTAATTATACTTAATCATATATTTTAATAAAAATTACTACTATTATGAATACACAATATCAGGTTGATAAATCTAAAATTGTGTGTATATAATTTAAATAATTATATTTGATAAATTAGATATGTAATATTAATAGTGAAATATGTGAACAGAAACTTTGGTTTTTAAAAATTAAAATTTCCCTAACATGAATGCTTATCATTTTGAATGTAGGAAAGAAAACCTATTTTATTGCTGAAGTTTTTCTTCACATTTTTTTTAATCTAAAATTAAATTACAAATGTGTAAATTATGATAGCAGCAAATGATTGAAACTTTAATCATAAACTGAGCAAGAGATTATTTTTCAGGATACCTCCTAGATCAAATCAGTTTTCAAAACTGATATTAAATTTTAGCTTTATAGTCTTGGATCAATTAATAAACACTAAGGTCAAATTAAATATACATTTGTAAATAAAACAAAATGCTTTTTTTTATAATTTCATTGACTGATGGAATATTTTATTTTAAAGATTTAGGGTAATTCATTGAAAAGCCTTTAAAATTTGAATAATTTAATATAAGTATTATATAGCAAACTATGGAAAAAAGTTATTTTTAGAGAGTTGTCTTTTTCAAAGAATTTATTATTACAGCATAACATTATTTTATAATTTGCATATCGTATTAATTGTTGGTTTTTGTTTTTTAGCCGAACCATTGCCACTGAAGGAAGTGTGTAGAAGAGTGATACGACAGCAGATAGGGAAAGGAAGACTACATCGTATACACGAGCTTAACCTTCCAACGGCACTTAGAAGTTATCTTTTATATCAGAACAGGAGGTAACAATGCCAATTACATAACAAATGTAATCGTGGATTACTGAATTCCAATGCAATTCCAATGACATTTGTCCAGAAACGGCACACTGGTATCACATAAATTTACATATGCAGATACATAACATACATATATATATATATATAAATATATACATCATTATATATATATATAAAGTGCCAAAATGTTTACTTTCCACCATTAATTCTTGCATGCCATCTTCTGCTCATCCTTTATCAGAAGATTAACATAAGATTAATAAACTTCAAAAATATGGATCAGGAAACATTTCAGATAGATAGTATGCCAGTAGAAACATAAATCATTCAATTTTCTTTTAAATGAAAACCTGTAATTTTTTAAAGAACACATTAAACACATTAAATTTGAAGTAGGCAAGTGCCGTTGGGAAGAAGCGGAGGCGTCGGAGCATCACGAGCGAAACGTATCATCAAACAAATTCTTTTAGTTAAGTTACGTAAGGAGAGAACATTTATTTTGTCGTACGTAACGTATTCGACAGTTCAGTTTGCCAGATATCAGATTTGCTTCAGTTCTCCTAATTGTAAAAGGAAACAGTTATATAAGTGGATGGCACAACCACTGTTCAGAATGGCATTTACTTATAGAAGAGGAATTATGTGACAGCATTATAAGGACATTCTATGTTAAACAATTTTTGTAAATTATTTATAAACATCTATATTTTCTTGCACAGTTGTACTTAAATAATATGATTTAGAAGCACTGCTGTGTATAACATTTTTGCTGCATCAGCATTAGTTTCAAATATTTTCATTGGTGTGTGAAAATAAGAAATATATATATATATATATACACACACACACGATATATAAAGTCTCTTTTGAAAAGGTATCACAGGGGCAACTAGTATTTATTTGTTTTGAGAAAGTAGCAATAAAATTCAGTTATTTGTGTCTATAATGTATGTGTAAATAATTAAATGACACTTTATCCTGTGTTAGTGTTCATAGTGTGCAATTTTAAAGCTGCTCTTTGTGTAGTTTCCTTTCTTTGTAAGAGTATACTTTATCTTGAAATTAAAAGTTTCTTTTTTTATATAGTTAATTGGAATTTATTTTTATGTTATATCTACGTAAGAGAAAGAAAGAAAGAGAACTTTTTAGTAGGCATTCAAAAATTAAAAGCATTTTTTACGCCATTTAAAACGATCATCAGGACACCATTTACAAATGTAAATATTAAGATGTTATCTTAATATTGCGAGTATGCGAGTAACAAGTCAAAAATTTATTCTCGAAGAGTTTTAATTGGCCTACTCTTAGTTTATATTCAGACAAAAATTAACAAATTAAAATTATAAGGTTGATCTTATAAATTACATAAATTCCGATAATGATAGGAATGTATTTAATTACCCAATTTGCAGCTTAGAGATTTAATTAAAATCGGGCCGATAATAAAATGGTTGGCTGACGCCAGCTAGTTTTAAGTAACTAACGCTTTAAATATGGCCTATTACCACCGTACCAATAATCTAAATCAAAATTTAGTTGGCACTCGTCGCTCCAGATGGCGCCACTGGCAATATTTTCTGATGCGCGAAGGAATCTATTCATAATACGGATTAAATATTGATTTATGATTATAAGTGGAATGATTCATGACGTAGTAAATATTTACGATATCCCGAATGACGACCACTCCGCATGGCGTTAATTGATTGATCGATTTTATGATACCGATCTGGTTGGGGACTAATTGATTACGATGGAAGGCAAAATTTGTTTTTAATGTGTGGTACGATGATCCTTAAGTGTGTGGGATGGACATTTTTTAGGGATTTCCAAGGAGCCAAGCAGAGATTTAATCCGTAGGTCTCCCCGGGCAAGATTCCATAGAATTGTGGACACGGTTAAAATGTCGATAGTAATTTAAATGTGGAATTAGCACAGCTTAAACCGTAAAATGGAAATTTATGGCATATATCGCCTAATTTACCTATCGGTAACCACGTTTGAATGAATTTAACTCGGGTAGCATTAAATATTTTAAATATGCCAGTGGACTTTCGAAGAGCCCCAAAACTTCTCAAAAGATAGTATAGTGTCTTACGAATTTTCAATATGGCGCGCAGATTTTTTCACTCATTTGAATTTTGTGGCGGCGATAAAGCGCTATTGCTAATTATTTCCATCGAATGGCTAACTCGGCGGCTGCGCTTCATTTTGCCACGGAAGATTTTCGTATCTTCCGTGGCAAAATGGATGCGTATACGCCACCGCTATGGCAGTCGATAATATAAAAATAACCAATTTTCCATTAAATAGCGAATTCGAAAATTGGAGCCACGGTAGTTTTATTTTTAGGAAAGTTAATATTAAAACAGGAGATTGTCCGGAGCAAAAATGATTAAACATCCGTTTTAGCCGCTTTAATAATACAATTTAAGTGGCAGTTGGGGATGAAGTCGTCTTACGGACCTCCACTTTGATTGGCAGGGTCGGAACCCGAGTCATTATCGCGCATCGATGTAACGAATGCAAATATCGAGTGCGCCATAAGAATATAATTGCGCTGCCCTCCGATAATAAAAGAATAATTGTAGAAAGAGCTACAGCTCGGGAATGACGATGAGCTACGGCCTAAATTGTTTTCCTAGTCGGATGCTAGGCCTAAAGTCGGCGAAACTGCCGCAATTCCTTCTTATTAATTAGTGGCCGGTCCGCCTCCGTTAGTCCCTAATCCGGACTGCCGTCAGCACCGGGTTATCCACCAGGCGCAATAGTCACGCGCATAGGGAGCCCCCAATGCCCGGTTAAATATAATCGAGCAATTTTATAAATTTCGGGTTTTAATCCGGCCCCGCGGTGAGAGTATCCCAGCGGCCGAATACAGAATAGGTTTTAACCAGAGGGGTTGGTGCTTTTTGGAGATTTTCCCGGTTAAAAACATCGAAGGCCGAGGCGAGACAGTTATCTCGGGACAAAAATAATCGAATGTAGGGGGAAAGGTGGGAGGGGGCCAGGCGCTTAAAACGGTGGGATACATTAAGAAAAGAAGCGGGTGACGACGGTGGCCGCACACGTCGATCTCCGACTGGTCGAAAACCCCTTAATGATCACGTGGGGATATCATTTTAGATGACGGTCCTTTAACCATCGGCCGTGACCGCCCTGGCCCCGGGCCTACACTTTAACTACCGGCTCATGTGGCAGACAATAAAATGATACCTTCTATCTTTCAGTTTAACACGTCGTTCTGTCACGGGCTTCTTCCAAAACGTGTTCTGGGCAGCGGACCCACCAACAACCCACCGGGTGGCTGGACGTCGGAAAGACCAAAATTGAAATCGCGGGGTGGTTAATAAATGACTACTACTATCGACCGACCCGCCGGATCTCCCTCCCTTTACCATCTTTACTTCGCTCCATTTTTGCTTTCCACTTCCTCTTATTTATTCCGTTTACCTTTCCATTGTCGGTGATGGCGCCTTTTTCCGGCTACCTCGGCACTTGTCCGCTGCCACCCTGGCTTTCGATCTCGGAGTAAATAAACGAAATGGCGGAAGTCTGTGGCGTTTAATCGGGTGGACTTGTAAATTCTATAGTAATTCGGTTACGGGTAGGTAGCGGTACATTCTACCACCGAAAGAGTTAACTGGTTTCTCCATCGATATCTTTCGGTCATCCCACCTCCCGGATTATCTTCCGAGTGTGCGCCAGAGTCGAAGGACGCCGGGAAGAGATAGTAGGAACCCGAATCGGGGATTTTTCTCTACTGGCCACACCCGGGACGTCGGTGGGAAAGCCGACCCAAACAATTATTGGCCGATTAAAACATGGACGCATCATTAAGATTCCGTTTTAGGCCAAATGTCATTAAAAGACCATCTTCGGGACCGCCGGAGTTTTTTCTGCTGGAAAAGGGGTGTCGGGCTTTATGTAAAAAAGCCCGAGATTCTTAAGTAACAGTTAGCAAATGGCTGCGCGGCACGAACTGTCCAGTCGATAATCGTGTTAAAATGGCCCGGAGTCAGAAGTGGGTTAATGGCCAGAAAGCGAATTTCGTGACATCTGGAAATGTCCCCGTATAATTTTTCCATATGTTCGACGCTACTATATAATTTACCGACCAAAAATTAATGTCCCGTTTAAATTTTGCGGTGGAACGGTATAATTACTAACCGAAGAAGAGCGAGATCTAAGCCTCCCTTCCGGTGGCGGCGGCCATATTGTCCCGACTGGAGATTTTCCATTTTTCGCTTCCGACGCGGTAACTACGGAAGACCTTTCCGCTAGTCTGGTATTCGGAGATAGACCGCCATTTAATAGTGGCGGAAATTCCGGCAGCGTCCAGTCGGAGAATGGCTCTCGCGGCTTAATGGAGCCCTTTCTATAGGTAGCCGTAGTTACCGGGATTTCCGTCTGTGGAAATTTTTTGGGACCAGCTAATTATAGACGGTTGGCCAATCGTCTCCGAAAGTATTCGGGCTTCCGAGAATCGGGCCCATCCATCCGACTTTCTACGGTAAGCGTCACTAATCCGAACAGATTGGGGTCATTCGTCAGGGGGCCCCCACCACCACATGTTAGCGCCGTCCCGGGGAGGTAATAAGCCAGAAATTCCCTTCTGGTAATTACCGGTAAGGAGATCGGAGTATTAAAGAGAATAGGGCGCGGGTAACTGGAACTAATGCCAGTTATGTCACGTGGTATGCCGTGGGACCTTCTCGTCTCCGGTGGGTCCTTCCATCACCTGTCTAACTAATTAAGAACCCAGTACAGCACGTGACGTCGATTAATCCAGATTGGCCCGAGTGTCACGGGCCGGGTTACGCCAGCTTTACTTCCGTCCGACCGACTGCCACGCCATTTGTCGGTAAAGTATCGCTAACAAATTGAGCCGGGTTCGGGTTACCCCTAATTTTAACTCGATAGGTTTTATGTTTCTCCCAAGAATTTCCGTCCGTAAGCGCCAGATTAACTCGAGACGATTTTTTTAACCCGGGCCAATATTTAGTACGATATACACACATAGACGTACGTATATATACGTACGTCTATGCGTGTATATATATACCGCTGTAATCTCATTATACATACACCGCCAGTGTGTATTTAAGTATATATATACACACACACACACACACACGCACGCGCAGTGAATATATAATCAGTATTTTTACCTGTTGGAAGGCGATGGGATGCCGGAAGATGGCTCATTTGGAAGCGACAAAATAGAAAAGTATTAAGAGTAAGCTCCAGGATTTGAAAAAGTGATTTCCGCGTCAACCGCCAGCTTTTTAATGGTTAGCCCTTCGACCGCTACGCGTCCGTAAAGTAGTGGAAAATAGAGACGGTGGTCTTCCCTAAGTTCTCTTATTATACGGCGCCGTCGAAGATGGAAAAACCGCAGACATTAAGAAATACGGGACCTGGGAGCGCGGATAAAAAGTACAGAAAAATTTGCCTAAAGTTCGCGACTCGGTCGGGTGGGATATTTCGAGAAAGACAGTAACGTGAAAAATTCGCTTTTTCTTCGGACCGATGTAGGGTTACAAATAGCTTCCGCGGTTTAACGCGTCTAACGTTACCTCGTCCAACATCTGCGCTTACAGTAAAAACTCACTGGGCTGACTTTTTCTATATTTTGGTTTTAGCTAAAGGGCCGATATTTAATAGCACCCAGAAGCTTAAAGAAGAAAAACGCGTAAATAGATGGCGCGGCTTCCATCCGTCCACCACCGACCGAAAAGCGGGATATTAATACTTAAATTAAACGGGTGGCCCGGACTTATCCGCCCTTCGGTCCTCCTTTCCGCCCCTAAAGTAGTAAGTACTCTTTATCGGCGGTCACCCTGGGGTAGGCGGAGAAGCCGAGAACAGGTAGGGAGTCGGGCCCAACTAAATCCTGATTGGGGCCGGCCACCCACTAACTAACTACCGGGGCTCCCGGCCGGTAATCTCGTAACTAAGGGCGCGAGATCCACGGTCCGGAACCGGTGGGAGGACCGTTGGAAGACGGTGGGGGCCACCGGCCCAGGGTCGACTAGAAGTGGAAGGGCCGGAGTCTGTCGACGGTACCATTCCGGTAGGGCTTGGAAAAGGGGTAGCGGAGGATACCGGGCGGGTGGACGTTTTCCGGCCGTGGTTAGTGGCTACTGGCCGTTAGAAAATGGGCCTAGTCGGTGGATCTTCCTGGAAAGACGACGGAATACCGTGGGATAGTTTAAAAGGCGAAGGGATGGAATGGTGGACGAGAGCCCCATGAAGAGGCGGCCGCTATCTGTTATCGGTTTGGCCCGCCGATTACTTTAGCTAAGAGTTCCGCTATCCGCGCCGACTGTTTTTTCTTCGGACGGCCGGGCGCTTTTCCCGGCCATCTGGTGCTAATTAAGATTATTCTCCTTTTAATCGGCCGCTAACCTCTAAACCGGAAAATGTCCGGTCCCGGCGTCGACACGAGCAAAAAATAGAGACAAAATTGCAGGTCCGCTTTATTTACAAAGGTTACAAAAGAAGGATGACCGCTCTTATAAAAATTCCATGTATACCTAAATATTTTATATCGGTAATACGAAAAAAGGCTGGGTTTCCCCTTGGCACGGGTCAGATGGTCAGTCCTCTGATGCCGGCCGCGAACTGTCCGGTGGAGTAGTAGAAGGGTGTTTTCAGGTCCATGCCGGAGTGGTGCGAGTGCGCCACGCCGTTGTACGGATTGGAGACGTAGTGGTCGCCGGAATGGGGGAAGAAGGTGGCGCTTCCGGCCTCGGCGTTCTGAGTGGACGGGCCCGACACCCAGCCGTTGACCGATCGGTTCCAGTCGTCCGACGGGATGGAAGATGAGGCGGACGGATGAAGCTGATGGTTGGACGAGAAGTCGGCGTTGTTAATGGATGGCATGGAAGACGGCACGTTGGCGTGCAGCATGTTCATTACCTGTAAGGAAAACCTGGGTTAGGCGCCTGTTAACTCTGTTTAAAGCGTTTTTGGCCGGCGGGATGGTACTGGCCCCCTGGCGGCGCTTTACCTTCCTTATTATAACGAATTAAAAGAAAAGGCGGCGAGATAAAAAGGCAAATTTCCGTAGTTCCGCCATTTGGTCACGGGGCCATTCTTCTCCGGCCACCTTACTACCGGATGCGTTTTCAATCGCGCAACATTTTTCATATCTTCTAAACCAAAATTAAATGAAATATAATGGAAATAGCGGATAATCTTTCCCCCGATGTTCCGTCCATTTACCCACCACCTGTTGTTTTGTTTGAACAATAGAACCTGTATACCCCTTCCTAGCGGCCGCCTCTCATTGTTTCGCGCGCGGGCGCTAGCTACCGTTGTCTGTCCACAATTAATCATGTGTCCAACGTCCAGTAATTCTGTTCCCCCACCGGTATGTTTTGTTCCACCAAACGTTCCGCGCCGTCTTCTCTTTCAAAGGCCACAATAACGCTTCGTCTTCAATCGTTCCGATGAAAGGGGCCGGACACCGACTACCACTACTTAATATCCGGCCGTTTTAGCCTTCGTGGTCCGCTACGGGCATTCTTACCTGAGAAGGAAGCGTAGACGCGGTGTTGACGTAAGCCGAATCGCTCATGTGACTGGGATAAGACATGGAGGTCCTGTTATCGGCCACAGTCTGGTGGTGCAGAGGTACCGTGCTGTTGGGCTGGCTGGCGTGGTGCAAGCTGGACGGATCTGCAAAAATGGCCGTTAGTAAAAGTAAAAGTGCTAAAAGTAGCCGCGGTACGGTAGGGTTAAGTACCTTGAGTGGAAGCGCCGTAAGTCGGGTCGGATAAGAGATAGGGTCCACTAGCGGGAAATGCCATAGGTAGGCTCAGGGCGCTGAATCCGTTCAGTTGCTGACTCCCCATCTGTTTCCTCCATCTGGCTCGTCGATTGCTGAACCACACCTAAAGTAAAATCTTAATTAGTAGCGGAATAGTTGACCGTTTTCCTATAGTTTACGTACATTCGCCTATCCGATATAGGTTATTCTATCCGACACGATCTGGCTAACACTCTTTTGTCGGGATTCTTTTCCTCTCGGAAAAACTATTAATATAGGGCCCCGGGGTAACCATCTGGATGATGTCAGCCCAGACCGGGGACAAGCGATACAATCAGGCCTTTGCACCTCACCTACCGCAGTCTAGGCGCTAGTGTTACCAGGCGGAGCTTTCTATCATTCATTTTCTCACCTTTGATGTACATGTTGACGCCTTCTCTAAGGATTCCTGTCATCCGTGACCCCGAAGTCAATCTGTGACCCGCCAAATGATCCGATCCGATGTTATTACTCCCTGGTAATGGTGTGAAGGGACAAGAATCAATTAGGGCCTTGTCTATCTCCACATCTGATGTGGCCAGGTGTGGTCGCCGCAATGACAAATGCGCTTAATGGATTTACTACCGAATTCGTCTTTGGCAGCGCAATTAGTTAGAGCGCCTTAGACGTTACTAACGCTTAAATGCCGCCATTCTTCCAGGCCGGCTTATCTTTCCAGTCGGAAATTCGGACACACTGGCCCAACTTCAATCCGTAAGATTACCCGAGCCACGAAAAAAAATCTCTTACCATACGAGTTAAACCGTTGCCCGTTGGAGATGAGGAAAAAATCTCTAAATACTTAAAGTATTAATATTTAACGTGGTGGGTAGTCATTCCATAGTTATCGAATGATTTTGAGATAAGTGATTAGTTAACCTGTTAAATCCATTATATTTAAGCATAACAATTGTCGATGGCCTTCGAGTCTGGCCAATCGGACAATTAATCGCATTCTCTGCCAGAAGAAAAACTATTAATAAATCTCCATTTGCGGAACATTTTTTCTATATTCCTCGGAGGCACCATAAATCTCTCTCGGCCTTTATAGAGGTACACTAATTAGGAATTCCTTTAGGCCCGATAGCCTTACGCTAAGCCGTGGCGGGCCTACCGTCTCTAGTCCCTCCTCTCGCCTAGCTTTAAAATGTTTTAATAACAGTGCAGTCTGATGTAAAGATCTGTAGCTGAAGGCGTAAGAAATTTCCCATCTGACTGGCAATTCTCAGAAACCCCATTCGTATGACTTAAGTGCGATTCTGGAAAAAGCGCGATATCGAATCATCAGATACCATCGCCACCTCCAGCCATATCTAGGCTCAGAATCATCGTTATCCCCATTTATCATTCGGCCTAGATTAAAAAATGAGGCACCACGAAAAGAAGCTTTAAGAGCCCAACCAAAAAAGCAACACCGATCATTTCGAAATGTCTGATCAACAATAAAGGCTTTCCGCTTTACGGTTTAATTCGAAAATCTGACGACTGGTAAAGACCGAGTTAGTTCTTACCTGTACTCGAGCCTCTGTCAATTTAGTCCTCTGCGCTAGTTCTTCTCTAGTATAAATATCTGGATACTGGGTCCTTTCGAAGGCTTTCTCCAATTCGTCCAACTGAGTAGCCGTAAAAGTGGTTCGAGATCTTCTCTGCTTGCGTTTCAGCGTCAAACCGGGTTCGGAATCGCAATCGGAATGGCACACTTCTTCACTTTCTCTTTCTTGGAACAAAGAAAAAAAAAGCTAATTTTAGCACAAAATATTCGGTTTAAGATTGACTTCTTATCAGAACTCAATCTTAAACTGATCTAAATATAGAAAAAATGTAAGATTTAAAACACATCTTTCCCTTCAAACACGCAGATTAAGTAATTTTAACTTTAGACGAGATACGTTTACCGAAAGTGTACTATCACCTACACTTTTGGTAAATGTATTTCTGTATCTAACAGAATATCACTTCTGTTAGATATTTTTGTCGATAGTTAATAGAATATTAGACGGTAGAGAAGCATTCGCACACAAAATTGGAATGATGAAATTGTAGCCTGGCTGATTATAAATCAGTAGAAATATTTGAATGAAGAAAATATCATCTCATCTCCTTCTTATCTCATCATAATCCCTCTTATCTGTCGTCGCTTCAAAACATATCGGCGATAGTTAGATTAGTTTTATATAACATATTTTCGACCGCTACCATTCGTATTACATCTCTTAATTTTCTGGTAATTCTAAGAATGATTGTGCGCCATCTTTTACGCTCTTAGTATATAATATGCACGAGAGTATTCTACAAAAATATAAAATTCTAGAATTTATATTTCACCTGTCGTAAACGAGACGTGTCTAAAACTAGTCTAAACAATTAATTTTATCCTTTTTAAAGCGAAACATTAGAGACATACCTAAGATTTTAAAATGCATAAAAATCGGACATTTCCCCCTCTGCCGATTTTATTTATAAAATTATTTACTAGATGGTGTTTTTAATTTTATTATTATTATTGTTTGGTAGAGATAAAGGCCGAGCATGGAGAAGCGTCAGAACCAGGGCTGTAATTAGCGTACAAGTTGGGATACGACCAGACCAGTTGTAATAGAAGGTCGCGGCTAAACATTTCATTAGACACCATGCAGAAAACAACAGGTATCATCTCGGACCCATTATTCTCACATGTTGGGCTCTCCGCCCTCCGATTCCGTGTCAACCTGCCTGGGTGGGCCAGCCAGGGGTGTGTCTGGATAACTTCTGCTGTAAAATCTTCCCTTTTCACAATGACAAGCTTCCAGACCGAAACGCTTCGATTTCATCGACTGTAATTTGTTAAGGTAAGAGAAAATACAAATTGAATATCCGTTGTCAGATGGGCCGGAGCAGCTTTTAAATGGGCGGAGACACTTTAAAAACCGGACACGCCCATAATTATTCATCGTTTTTGGCATTGGTAAAAACCTCGATTTCTCCCCAATAAAAGCTTTTCATCGATTTCTCGCTCCGAGTAACGCCATTGGTCCGCCTATCGATATAATTAATTCGCATCGTATCTCACGCGCCTAACACCGACCAATAAATGTAAACCGTTTCCAATGACGGCCAGACATTTATTTAAATAAATTAAAAATTCTTGGATAAATTATCAGGCGAAGTTATGGAAACATATAGTAAGAAGGTTTTATAATTTCACCAGAATCTTCTGAAGATTTTCCACCCGAATATATTTAAAACAAGAAATTTCGCTAGTTATTGGCATTATTAATCGTCTGTCATTAATATCTAATTATCCTAAATATTGTGACTGAAACTAAACACTTTGGAGAATAAAAAATTTCGCCCATTTTTTATAACTAAATTTCTATTTTGCACGGTGCTCCTATTTACTTTTTTCTCCGCCCTGGCTATCGGTTAATCTATTTTTCTGACGTAATTTAAAAATCGTCCAATTAGCAGCCGATCAGATTTCCAAATCGTAAACTAAGTGAAGATTGGATGGCATTCCAATTAGAAAAAAGAATATAATTAATGAGGAAATATCCAATAATGTTTGATTAAGAATTAAGTGACGATTGACAGCAAACACTTCATACCGAATTGAGCCAATAGAAAATTAGTTACTTTCCAAATTAGAGAAAAGAGCTGATATTCGATGACTTAAAAAATTATAAAATGGAAATGTTTAAGGAAAACTTTACAAAGAAAGATTTCTCTCTCCATTTTACGCCCTTCTGTCGAGCGTCAACGTATTACACCAGTGAAGACGGCTTTAAATAAAAATGAGATTTATTCTCGCGGATAATGCGATAAACGCTTAGACGGAGATAAAAGTCGAATCTTCACAAAGGAACAATCCGGAAGAGACAAGGCATTTTCTAAATAAAAACGCGCACTCTTGGCCATTGAGGTCGTCGTACCAGAAGACAATAAGTTGCTAATAACTGCAGAAAGAACCCATTCAGTTCCAGCAGATCTGGCATATTTATGCAGATGGAGGCCGACTTAATGAAGAGAGAAACAAAACTGGATGCCCGAGTATGATTCACTGCCTCTTAAAAAAACGCCAGAGGAGTCAACACTCCGAGACATCCTTAACTCAATACGTGGGAGCTTCAGGTAACGGTATTTTATCGCGGCAGTAATGCTACCCTGGCAGGGCACCAGCTGTTATCTTCATTCTTCGGCAGGGCTACTGATAGTCGGATAGGATGCGTATAACGGGCCACACACGCGCCCGCACGTTAAGCCCCCGTGTCTGATAGTATCAGCACGCCTCGATTGCTATCTCCTCACTCTCATTCCGCCCCGACAGATAGTTGATGTTTCGGTCCACCTGGCCGGAAAGACCCTAACTTTTTGCCCCCTTTTTAAGTCATCTTCGTTTTCTTAACTCGAATTTGGCAACTCGCTCCTTTTCGGAGGGGGAGACATTCTTCTTTTGTATCGATTGCTACCAGCATTCCTGGCTAAGGAAACTCCTAATTGGTTTAAACTCTATACGTCGAGAGACCCGAAACCGTTTTCTTCTTGTAATTCTTCGAAGTTTTCTCGGTAGGAAAGAACCGAGAAAACTTCGAACATGCATTCCAACCAAATTTTTTGTCAAAATCTTTTACTGTTTAACTACATCGCGCCACACTTTATAAACATGGCGCTACAGAGGAAGTTCGATTCGTTAACAGTCTCGAATTTCTAAGACGAAAGAATAAAAGTGGATTTTTTTTGTTTGGTGGATATGTCGATAAAAAGTAAATTTAAAGTCTATAAAGAAAAACATGTATTGTTTTAGAAATTTTAGATTGTCATTCGAACTCCGTTTGTATTGTAGCGCTCGATTCAATAGGTATGTGGCTAAAATAATAAAAAATCCAGATGAACTGCAGATTCATTTTACAGAAGAAATCGGACGATGACTTTTTATAATAATAAACATTAAATTGGCAAGTAGAAGGATTGAGTCGGCAGTGCTTTCAACCACCGATACCACCAAGATCTTTTAATCGTAAAACCATAAAGATTAACTACGAAAGTGGAGAAAATGTTTGCAGTTAAACTCCACAGAAGAGTTAAACCGTAATACGGGTTTTTGTGTTAACTAAGTCTACTGTTTTTATAACTTAGGGGAAAAAAATTCCGTCAACTTTTACTATAATAGAATCGCTGCTAATTAATCCACTTAGCATTCGAATAAATATGTATAAGAGTTTGATTGTCTTATAATAATATCGAGAAGCAATTTTCTTTAGCAATCATACCCGTCATACTTTAGACATAATATTAAATAATAATTTTAATTTAAAAACAAATGATAAAGGTATGATGAATGTTAGATATTTTCATATAATTATTGTTTAATTTACAAATCGATAATAGGAATCCCGTTTTTCAACTTTGTTTACAATCTATTTTATAGGAAAAACTGGCTTGGTAGCTTGGAGTCAACTCCGAATGTTATTACAGAAATAAAGCGCTTTAAAATCTCCACTAATAAACGTTAATACTTGATGGAAAGACCCACTATACTTTCTAAACTAATAATACTAGTGAGAAGTAGGAGGGCTCTGAGACCCAGCCAGAGAGCAACCGAGGTCCCTCAACTTAATTATCAGAGTTTTAGGAGGTTCGGCAGACGGGGAGTTGTGAGAATTTCTCCTGTTACAACATCACACATGACATCTTTCTAATGATCGACCATTTATTCTTCGGGTATAGAAAAAAGTCTTCTAAATGGTATAAGAGACTCGGTGTGTTGCAGGCGTCAGTAAATGAAAATTAATAATGCAGTCTGTCTCGTTAATGTCAGAGGTCGAAAGAAAAACACCTGTTCTGTCTTTGGTGAAGAAGTGTTTGAAAAATGTCAGGCCGAAGATCGTATATCTTTTTTCCTTTCAAGACCCCCTAAGAGTAAGTAAAGCTGATAGATCTGCCATCGACGGCTTCAACAACCGGCTATTACTTGTCTCCAACTCTTTTGCTGTGGATGACATCGACACACGCGACTATCAATCCCTATCAGCTTCCGGTACTTGTCAGGAGTCCTTTAAATCTTTTTGCATGCCAAAATAGATGATCAGCTTTTCATAATACACCTTTTGGTAAACTGACCAACAATAAAGTTTATGGCGAGAATGCCAACAGCCAGGTGAGCTTCCATTAATAAAGTGGATCTATTTATTTCCTTTGGTCCATTTGGGATCTATACAATTCGATATTCCAACAAGTTGTTGTTCTACTTGCCATCGTTTATTAAGTTTCTTTCGTAATTTTATACCGAAAGGTAAAACGTTTTACATCGGAACTAATTATGGGAAGAAGTGGTTTTTACCTGTAAAACACAACAGCACTTTTGCTCTATATAAGTTAATTTTGATATTGGAATCAAGATATAAATTAGATTTAAGGCGCCCACTAAGATTTAAACCAAACGAATTCATTCAAAAATAGGATATTAAAAGCGGACTGTTAGGCACGAAATCCCGTAAACAATTCTCATTAAAAACATGATTTACGGTCTACGAACTTACTCGAGTTAATACTTATGAATTAAAGGTTTTAGCCAGTACGTGATTCATGGTCATAAGGCATGCTTAAATGTAGCATGGAGAAGCGCAATCTTTAATTTGCAGGAAAAGTGAATCCTTGGAAAGTCATCGAGCCTAGCTTGTAGTGGGGCTGATGCGCATTGGAAGTGGGCCCGCTGTTACAGAAGGAGATGTAACAGACGTAAACGGTCGGACCTCCTACATAGACGTCCTTATCCCATTTTAATTGTATCTAATGTACAATACATGGACTGAGGCCGCATGTGTTTAATATTCGAAGCGGCCGCTCTCTTCAGATGTCCCAAGTAATTACAGTTCTCGTTACTCGCGTGATGTAGAGGCATGTTCTTTAATCAAATTTATAACCGTGGGTAATAGGCAAATTACCTAAACATCCGGGTTGATTACCGACAAGAGATGACGTCAGCCGGCTAGGCCCAATGGTGGTTCTCCAAACGGATCGATCGGGCCTTTTTTACCTTAAAAAATTGATCGGAATCTGGTTGGAGTTAATACCGGACCTATTTATCAACACGCCTGTTATAAGGTAAAGTGAGTAACGACTTGATTTATGTTCCAGAATAAACAAGTTGCATTTTGGGTGGTCATTTTGGCCTCTTTATTGAAATGAGTGATTGTACCCAACCAAAAATTACAGGACCTAATTGATTCGTTCGACTTACCGCTTATAGACATAAAATCGCCTATCGGACCAACTTTTATTACGCACTTAAAACTAACAGACACTTTTTATCCCCGTAAAATTGGTCCACTAAATATTTTATCGGGTTACTAATCTCAAATTTTACAAGTTTTCCGGCTTTCTTCTGCAGATAATAAATGCAAAACAGTCGGACATCACACTAACTGCAATTACCCCGAGTCTTTTTCCAGTTATTAATCTGAAATTTCAGAGCCAAACCAGACATTTGCTTGCAAACTTAAAATCTACCATTTAAGAAGAGTGCTATTCATTTTTTCCCTCCTTAACTGGCCGTAGATCTTCATTCAGAAACTATTAACGGAATAGCGGCTTAACCAACGGATCATTTATTGAAAGATTTCGATAACGTTTGTCGATGAAGTTTGAAGGCCCGAAATTAAAGGGCCTTATACTCTAAGAAACTTTAATAGTAGCCTCTTTTTTAATTCCAAACTGGTCACAGGCCTTCGTTTAAAGATGATTAACGCAAAGTAGTTTAAGAGGTGGATCCTCTATTAACATTTATAATGTCGTTAAAGGCAATTATTGTATTAATAAAAAGAAATGCGCCACATATTTCTCTCCGTGGTTATCGTGAGAACCCAATTTAATAATTGAAGTAGTTAATGATGGTCTCGTGCGAATTTTTACTGAGGTTTCTTTTTCTTTTTTCTGTATAAAAATACCATACCGGGCCACAAAATTTATAAATAAAAATTTCACGCAAAATCTAAATAAACGCAATCTGTTCGGCCATTAAAAAGGCCCAAAATCTCCAGGGGAAATTTTTATTCCATAAAATTTGTCTAAAAGAAAATGAATTTCTCGTACTGTTTTAAACTAAGAATTTAACACGGTATTCGAGTATAAGTATATTCACCAAACGAAAAAAATTCTTAATAACATTAAACCATATTTCGTATTATACACAAGAGCTTTTATATCGAAAGACGAGCGTAAGATTGCAGAATTTTTGAAATATTTCGCCAAATTCTTTAGATCTAAACCCGAATTCATTGAAATATTTTCAAAATTCGAATCGGACCCCGAAACATTTATTCTTAAACTGATCTCTAAACATTCAACTAAGATAAAATTTTTATTTCGACTTCTAGACTTAAAGATTGACTGTATCGTATTTTAAAATTAATTTTGTTAACCGAACGAGTACCAACGAAATTTTAGCATCAATCGGCCAACAGGCGAGTTGAATGCGCACATTTTTTTTCTTCCTACACGAAAACGTTTTATTAATTAACGATTAAAAGAGCATTTAAACGGACGTAATGTGGTAAAATAGTTCTTAAACGATATTATTCGGATAATAACAGTTAAAATAGATAATAGATTTTCATCTGTTCCCTTCGCTAGCTGTTTACACGCCCCGCAACGTGTGGCGGTGTTGGACAAAGTGCAAAAGTGCTGGACCGATCCTTCATTAACACTCATTTACTACACCACCAGCAATAATTACCGACATCAGGGACGACGAGCTGCAGGCAGAGCGTGTAGCGGGGACCACATTTTGTTAACCTGCTCTCGCCCGGAGCCTTTAACCAGATGCCTGGTCCTGTACTGTGCAAATTTGGTGCGCGTGCAGCAAAACGGACCAGGAAAATGCTTTCCGCCATTGCGTGCTGGAGGGAGTGCTTTAATCAAATTTATTGTGCTTCACCCTCTCTTCTATCACGTCCCCCTTTTTCTTCTGCTAAAACGACCTCCCAAGATCTGAACGTGACCGAAAAAAACTAAACGAGTTGTGAAAAGTCTTCTATTCAAAGCCGAAAACGAAATTATATGAATATTAATTCGAAAAAAAAGAATTAAATATTTTATATGTAAGATAAAAAAGAAATAATACTTTCGAAATTTTAAATGAACGCCAGCCAATAAGAGAAATTAATTGTATATTCTAGAATCTCAAAAATAAAAAATACCAACTTTTTAATTAACCATTCGGATCAAAAATGGCCAACCAATCCAAATCTACAAAAAAAAATGGAATTAATTTTTTTTTTATTTTGGCAGAAAATATTAGGACCACCATTCTCGATTTGAAAAAATAAGCCATTTAAATTGAAAGTCTAACGACTTTAACGTTGGTGTACCAGTTTAAAATCAAAACTTTCAAGAAATTTAATGCTGGCAGTTGAATAAATTAATATCCAAATCCTAAATTTCTATAGGCGATTTTTAAAATTTAACTCGGGTGGCCCCTTTAAATGAAAAATTTGAATATATTACCGACCGCTGTATTTAAATAATTTAAACTTCCGGTAAGTAATAGGTGAATTTAAAAAGGAAAGTGTTTTGTCCAGCGGAATAGAATAAATTTCTTTTATGTAATTAGCTGAGCGACTTAAAATAAGCGAAAGCATTCGACAAACGATGCAAAAAAGAACAACTCGAGAGTGTGACAATCCGTTGTTAAACCAAGGTCCAGGAATGTTTCTTTAAACGATGTACTAATGAGCTACGTTGGGGGAGAGGAGAATACAAGAAAAATCTGTCATCGGAAAGGGATGGTTTCGAAATTTGGCCCTTTTCCATCGCAGCTTGTAGCCAGGAAGACAAACCATTGTCAGACCGGATGACTTTCATACCGAAATCCAAATCGAAAATAGCTACCGACCTCACTACCCTGGCGGATGTGTGAACTATTGAATCATAAGCACCTACGAGTCGAGAAAGAGCGAGAGAGAGAAAGAATTTTTATAAATTAATGCGCTATAATTAATCAACGTCAAGCAGAAAATACACAGAACACCGACAGTGCGACTACGCCCTGGTTGCATGACTTATGTTAGTGTCGAGCGTTTCAACAACAGTTCGGACAGAAGCTGCAAAGTAAACATGGCGAGCAGATTGGCAAAATTAGCATCTATAAATAGATAATTCCACTTTTTGGAGGTGTCGGCTGCGACGTGCCATTACTCGACTGTTACTGGTGGCGGCGGTTGTATGCAGTCAGACAACAAGCTCCTCCGCGGCAGCTAATAGAGGGTCTGATGACCTCGGCGCAATTTCCAGCTGTAAAGATAAATGCTTATCTAATTAACTGGTTATCTAACCTTTAGATAATCGAGCGCTGTAACTGGCGTGTGAATTCTCATTACATTTACAGCCGATAGATTAGAAAAAATCCAGTCTTTGGCGACTTTTAGCCGCGGGGCCTTACGTGCCCTCTCCAACGAGCGGCGTCCTTTCATCTCTTCAGAACCCACACAGTCACCCAACCACCCATTGAATGCAGGAGGGCACTAGGCGGGACACTATCCACAATACGCAGCAAGAGTTGGGTCCATCTTATGTCTTAAAGGTCGTCTGTTTTAAGGGATCTCGTGCATATTACCCGACACCGACTTGTGTGGCCCTTTAAGCCAGCAACACCTTGATTCTAATAAATGTTGATAGACCTTCAACCTTAATTGAATAGACTTCCCCAGCCGGTTGACACCTGCTGTGTGGGTGTCCTTTTTTCCTCTTTCGGGATGTGGGAATTCGATTGTGAACAGGTACGCGAACACGCATCCAGCAGGTGTCTGGGGACAGTTTTTGGCCCGTTTTACCATGGCCAGGTGGTAACGTGATCGAGCATGAGCTGATCCTCGGGCGGTTGGGTGGATTACGAGAAGGGGATAGGTTGTTACAGGGGTCAGTGCCAACGGGGATAGGTAAAACGAACTCGCGGTGTGTTATTAGTGTCCATTGACATTCTAACCGAAATGGAAACGTGTTTTGTTATTTTCTTTCTTATTTTACCAGTTTATCACCAAAGCCTCTTAACTCGGACGGGTGCCCACTCATCTCTCCCCATGCCGACACCCGAAATCCTATTTTGGACCTCCTGTATAGCAATAATTAATTATATAATACAAGACTCGATTCTTCTTAAAGGACTTGTATTTTAGTCACTTTCCACTTCGTCGTATTCATTATCTTCCATAGTTCTGACAGGACTGATGTAGATGTTCTATATATTAGTAGGAATTTTGTCGCGACTCGATGCTTCTGAAAGGATCTTCTTCAATAGCACTATAACTAACGGCCAATAGATATTTAAGGGACTTCAAAGCCTTTGTATTATAGAAGGTGTAACCGATGCCAATTTAATTTTTAATAATAAGAATTATTCCGATTTCGTATTATTATTTATGCCAATGGAGGAAGACCAATAACATCTGGCTCAGAGCCAATTATTTGCTCCCACCCACCATATCAACGCGGTTCTAAAGGATTCTAATGAATGTTATGGGGCGACAGCAAAACACTAGCATTAAAATCATTAATAATAGTGGCCCGGTCACGAAACGTGTGACATAGCAGCTGGGTTACGCGTTTACAATAGTAGTGATTGGAAACGATGCTCTATCAAATAATAATAATGCCTTTTTTAAAACTTTTTTTGGTATTTTTCTTAAAGGCTCACGTATAACATCCGCGGCGGTCCTTAAACGAAAAGATTAATCAGTTATAAACCCGCCTTAACGTCCAAAATGCCGCTGTTATGGGCGTTAACTGAGGTTACAAGTATGACGGATCAACTAGACCCAGCAATCTAACCCTTCTCCAGCCACTGACCTCATACCACTATGGTCTTCCATCACACGGTGTGTGTAATGGATGAGACCCGGTGACCCTCCTCCTCTTGATGGCCATCTTCATGAGTCAAACGAGCCAGCAATGACTGACCGGCTTCTGTCTGGTTATGAGGTCCGAAGATGGTTTTGTGAGAAGGTCTTTGTGTTTACAATGATTTCTTTTTAGGTCTTTTTATTCGTGACCAGTTGTTCATAAATATGGATTATTTTTATACGTGTACCGCTTTGGGTACTGTTCATCCGAATGGAATTCGCTGAAGGCTCCACATCGGAGTCCTATTTTCTTGGAAGTCCTAAATCATACATAAACGTGTACAAAAATGTGCAAATTTTTATACGCTAATTTCACAACGATATCAAAATACATTTAAATCGAGCGGATAAAATTTTCGATATAAAGCCGAAAACTTTATTATACGCTTTCGTTATTAGTTAGACGATGATAATACAAAATAAACAGTTGTCTAGTGTGTGTAAAGTTGGCGTTAACTGAATTGGCAACTATTTATTCAGAATTTCATGTAGCAATTTTTGTAATTTTCTAGGATTATATATCTCGGAAGCGTTAGAAGCAATCTTCGATACATAAGCTATAGTTTTATGAAAGGAACTTACCGTCTTTCTTTTCTCCTAGGATGCCATCTATGGAGTGTTTGTGTCCACCTCCTTTAGTGGATCCTTCCACACTATCCAACTTTTCGTCATCTCTATAATTTCTGAGTCCAGTTCCAGTTCCACCTCTGAGAAGACGACTGATGGAACTGACAGAAGGGGCCGTGCTCCTATCACATAATCCTTCTTTGATTAACTTATCCCTTATTTCCCAGCTAAAGATACTCGGATTGTCTCTTTTATAGTCCTCGATCTTCTTTTCGATTTCCGGAGTGGCCACCCGAGGTTTACTTCCTCCGATCACTCCTGGACGGATACTGCCAGTTTCCTAGACCAAAAGATAACAACAACAATTAAACTTGCAGTAATCTATAAAGAAGCCGCTGTTTAATTCGTTCCGATGCGAGAACATTTCGAGTCTCTCCATTACATCGCAGTTGGGATATGAAACACATTCTTCTTTTTACAAAGATTTTAATTAATTAAATATATACGTTTGTTGTAAAAGGAGATTTTAGAAACTAACACACGCATACGCCAATTAGAGTGAATCGGGGAAGTAGTTTATTTTTTCTAGTTTCTTAGTATTTAAACAGGTGGCAATAAAAGGTGATTTATTATAACCTCCTATAAGCCCGCCAAAAATATAGATGATGGCTATTATTGGATTATCAATTACTGGCATTATAAATCGAAAAGTTTCCAGCGAGTGTTGAAATTTTTATCAAAAATTATAGTGGATCGGGGGAAGTCGCCATACTTTTTCTTTTTGACCCTAAAACTCATACTAAATTTGAATATTTTCATTTCATATTTTTTTGTATTTAAACTTACAAGTGATTCGCATATATGACTCCATCAAAAACTTTGATATAACAATCGGGTAATTTTTTATAATTTTGTAAAAAAAGTTACAATTAGTCACCTTACCCGAATATTCGGGGTAAGATGCCACCGCGCTTTGGATGATATTCACTTTAATAAATAACCAAAAAGAACTCTTTAATCATCCAACTTAAACTTCTTGTTCACTATACCATGTATATTTTAATAGAATAAATTATTATATCACACTATACCATGTATATTTTACTAGAATAAATTATTAAATTCTATAAAAAAGAATTAAATAAAATCAGCTATTTAGATATTGTATACATCCACGGATTAAAAAAACTATTTAGATATTGTATACATCCATGGTTGTCAAGTTGCGGCTTTTGAGCCACATTCGACTCTTTGATGCCTTTAGTGTGTGGCTCCTATCTCGAAAAACAAAAGTTAATATAGAGCGATCTCTTTTAATTAAGAAAGATGTAGGAGTTGTCCATTTGTCCATATAAAATAAGCTATCCCAAACATTTAGGAAACTGGATTTAGCAGTTTTTCTAAGCCCTTTATACACAATTAGTATTAACCATATAATGAATTATTTACTGTGTGGTTCCATGCCATATTTTTCATCATTATATTTCTATCTCCTTGGAAAACGTTATATCGAAGTTTTACTGTATATTCACTTATACATGTAACGATAATAACCAGTCTACTATACTATTTTCAGTAGTTTCGCAAAGAGACACCAGCTGGCAGGTCATTCGTTGGAAATGCGAATACCAATGCTATTTTCTTACGTGAAATGAAGTATAGTAAGGGCGCCAAAAAAAATCGCCTGTAGCGCCGAAATGTCTAGCGGCGGCCCTACTTACAGGATAAATCGGAATTCAGGAAATACTAGAATTTCCTACTTAAAACGAGAACCTCCTAACGACCAGAGCATTCTAATAATTCTTAGGCCGAATACGAAATGCCGAATATTTCTTATTCAAAGTCCGGAATTTCTAATTTTTCCTAGTTAAAACCCGAAGTGGCAAACAATTAAAATAAAAGACTTCATTTCTCATGTATTTCCGCTCAGAATTCTATATTTTCCAGCAGATATTTCTTTCTTTAGAGAATTAGCCAGGATAAACAAATCTCATTAAGGAAGGCTGCAATCTGCACCAATGGAAATACATAGAGCTAAATCCGCTTTAAATTCACGAATCATTGTATATCTAAATTACGTCTGTGCAAAAAAGAATAACATTTTATGTAATTCTAAATGCCA
>AYEL01063886.1:0-43016 GCA_000484575.1 Olivierus martensii
TCGAATTTAAGCCGCACTTTTTATTCGGATTTTTAAGACGTAAAATTTCGGTGCGGCTTAAATTCAAAGCGAATACTTTAACATCTTATTTCTCCCGAGCTCCCACTCTCCAACGTTCGGGCTTTTGCTTTACGCTCTCTGTATGCGCATAGTATTACGATCGTTGATTACAATTTATTCGGTAGCTTATTATGTATATTAGTACCTATTTAAGTAAATAAAAATGTTTCTTATTTTTCAATACTTATTATAAAAACATTTTTATTTTTTCCAATTTTAAAATCCTACTGCGGCTTAAATTCGAAGTAATACGATATGTGAAAACAATACATAAATTGTAAATTAGCGCTAAGTTTTAGAGTTCCAGCTAACGAACGCCGACGTCTACTGTACGTTAGATTTAACTGTTCGCGTTAAAATCGAGGTTATTTGGGATTAATTGTTTGGGTTTTAGAGATATTTTCTTCAGGGTGAGTTGGGGCTCCAAGAGGCTCGGGACCCCTCCGCACCGCGGGGGCTGCTGACCGTCAGCTACGCCAATGGGTCAGAGCGTAACAATAATTTTGACGCACTTGGCAAATAACAAATATGGCGCCCATTTGTGTGTTTTTTTTAAATATTTATGTTTTTGTCATTTAGATAATTTTATTATGAAAAATATTGCAATAAAATTAAACTCCAAGAGGCTCGGGACCCCTCCGCACCGCGGGGGCTGCTGACCGTCAGCTACGCCAATGGGTCAGAGCGTAACAATAATTTTGACGCACTTGGCAAATAACAAATATGGCGCCCATTTGTGTGTTTTTTTTTAAATATTTATTTATGTTTTTGTCATTTAGATAATTTTATTATGAAAAATATTGCAATAAAATTAAATTTAAAAAAAAAGCTTAATTTTGTACAAACAAGAAAAAATGTAAAACAAATTTAAATAATACAACATTTATTCGTGGTACTAATTTAATTATTCACAGTTAAAATTTAAAAAAAAAAAAATAATTTATATTCTATTGACAAAAGGCTTAAATCTGAAGCACGATCTTGATTACCTGTAGATCTCAAATAATTTTTGATTATTCTTAATTTGCTAAAACTTCTTTCGGCCGTGGCTATTGTCGCTGGGATTGTCAGAAATATGCGCATAGCTTGTACAATACTTGAATATAATTCTTCTAAATCCCATTCACTTAGTACATTCAAAATATCCATGATAGTGTTCGGATCTTTATTTTCAAATAAATATTTTATTTGGTATTTAAAACAACTTTTTCTTTATTTCTGGGTATGCTACCAACAATAATTTCCTTTTTCTTCTAGTGATGATGAAATTACGCCTTTCCTGGTTAAAAAATAGAGGTTTTTCTTTATTGTTGGTAGCATACCCAGAAATAATTTCCTTTTTCTTCTAGTGATGATGAAATTACGCCTTTCCTGGTTAAAAAATAGAACTCTTCGGCAATCTGTCGAATGCAGTGAAAGAGTTCTTCCAATTGTATTATTACAGCATCTATAACACATTGTAATGAAATCTAAACTCAGCGATTCATCATCGGCAAGTTCATCTGTCATTTTCTTCCTTTTTAATTTATATTATTGAGGAGAGTTCTTCCAATTGTATAACACGACATTGTAATGAAATCTATAACACGACATTGTAATGAAATCTAAACTCGGCGATTCATCATCGGCAAGTTCATCTGTCATTTTCTTCCTTTTTAATTTATATTATTGACTTTATTGTTAAACTTAGTTTAAAACAATAATGTTGATTAAAAAAGAAATGACCTGTCTGAATGGGTACCTACTACGGTCCTTTTAAATCTAGGCTTTGAACAAAACCTTTAATAAATGTATTGTTTATATTGTATTTTTTGTCGCAAGAAAGTTTTGCTTCACGTTCCAAGCGCCCTTCAGATTTTTGCGCATTTGTCAAACGTCCCGTTGCCAATTCGTTGGTAAGGTCCTGAGGTAGATGACAAAAAATTTATTCAACCTGTTTAGCCAATAGTGGGCGCATTACCATAAATTCTGTATACAACCACTCCTCAACATTCATGAATTCAAGTGTTTGCTAGGTAGCCATAAAATTTGAATATTGCGAAAAGCCTATGCTCCCTAGATTAGAATAATACAGTAGTTGTGAAATAATATTTGCTATGAAAGCAATTATTAAAATTCAAAATATTCATTTGAATTTTGGTTTAAAAGCGTTTGGATTTCTTTGTAATTTTGGTTACTTGCAAGTAACCAATTAGTTTTATTTGTATTAACCATCTACTCTAAATATGCAAGATAATTAAACAGCAAGATTAAAAGCGTTTGGATTTCTTTGTAATTTTGGTTACTTGCATAACTGATGCAAGCAATTAGTTTTATTTGTATTAACCATCTACTCTAAATATGCAAGATAATTAAACAGCAACTTTTAACAATAAAAATCATAAGATATTCTGAAATATTGAATCGTTTTATGTTGTATTGTAAATGAGAGGATTGGCAGTTGGAACGCATCTATTTTCCATCCAAAGGATCTAGGTGGTATTTCTAGAAAAATATATGAAGGACATACTCTCAAGTCTTAATTTTCAATATATTAATTAGCGAATGTCTGTTTCCATAAGCCTATGTGCAACGTATCCTTCCCAAATGTTCAGGTGATTCACCTTAGTCAATTAAACTGTGGATGACAAAGTTCAGTGTTCACTGGCTATTTTTAAATGCAGGAAACTGTTCATTAATGTATATATTGAATATCTAATGATTGATAATTTCAACATCTAAGCAATGAATATATTCATGTATTTTGCACAACTGTCAATAATTATAAATAACTTTTTTCATTATTATATTCATTTTAGTAGAGATTATTTAATATGTTTGAATACAATTAACTATAATTAGAAAAATTTTTCTGAAAGGGTAATATTGATATATTTTTAAACTTATCACTTATACAAGTTGATATATTTATGGAATTATAATCTGATGTTTCTGCATTTTTCAGTTTTAATACATTATTTTAAATAATGCCTAAAATATTAATTACAATACATTAAATGCATGGATTACATTTTGGAAAACTTATTAACTTTCTACTCTTATAGAAAAAAAATTGTTTTTAGGAATATATCTTAACTAGCAATATATAAATGAAAACAACCAATAGTTATTTGATTTTTAATCCAATAAAATTATTAGAGAAAAATATTTTCTATTTTTGAAATTTATGGCAATTTGATAGAAAAAATAAAAGATTTGTATTGACAATGTATATTTAATTAAAATAATTTGCAAAATGTAAAAAGATAGGTAAATATTAAAAAAATTAAAGCATTTATAATTCGTTATGAATGATTATTAATTATTATTGTAAAGTTATTTCATGAAAATGCTATTTTCATATATATTTTTTTACTATGTAACAGAAATGAAACAACAAACTTCAATTCATTTGACATTTATTGAATGTTGCACATAAAATGTCTGCCAATGATTCTCAAGTCAATCAAATCTTTGGTCTTATCTTAATACATCATTGCTGTATATGATTACGACATCTGAAGTTCAAAGGGTCCCTCAGAATTAAAATGAAATATGAAAGCTTATTTACTGGAATGAGCAAATGAGCCATAAGTTATAACACAGTTCATAAGTACAGAAAAATCAAATACATATGCTTATAAAGAAAACTTATAAAAATGATAGCAAGAAGCAGAAAGTTTCTCATGGTCTTTGTTAAGGGTGGGGGGGAAAATGCTTTCACATCAAACCCTGTTAAAATGAAATAAACACTATGGTCTATACTTCTTTATTATTTACAATTGCCCAGCAAATGATTTGAACTTTCTTGATGTACTTAAATGGGTTAAAGAACAAATCCGAGTGTTTAAGAAAAGTGCCCTTTTCCACTTGAATTTTCATAAACACAAGACAAGTGTGCAAGATAAAATTTTTAGTTTAGTATTTTTTCCACACTTGCAGCAAATTGATAGCACACTTCCTAATGTTTAGAAAAATTTCATTGGATTCAATAGGAAGATATTTTGATATATTCAGCTAAGAATCAGATGCCAAAAGATATTTAATAGGCATTTCTTCATTATTTTGCTGTGATTTGTCCCTAACCCATCTTGTTCTTCATTTTGCTTTCTAAACAATCAACTACCTAGTAGATATCAAATTATAAGTTTCTTTGGAATTTCCCAAGGAAATTCCGTACGTCCAAAGTGGCCATATACACTAGTTTGTTGATAAATTGGTCTTTTAAGATTCAGTACTCTGAAAAATATAAAGTATTTAAATTTTAATAGTAATATTAAAATTTTAGTAGTATATAATATCTGTAAAAATTCATACTTATGCATATCATTACTTTCAATCCACCATGAATTAAATTTCTCAGAAATTTAAATGTATTAACTGCCAACTGGAAACATTAAATTCCTGCTAATTTGATATACTTATTCTTAAAAATTTTTCTATGTAACTGTAGTGATTCCTTTTGGAATTACACTATTTCTATTGTTAAATGAAAATATTGTGTATGTTAAAATTTCATTTATAAAAATATTTATTATTATTATTATTATTATTAAAAAAAATTATGATATATTTATTTTTATCTCTGAAAATTTGAAATTCATGGTGAAGATATTTATACTAAGATTTAAAAACATTCAACTGAAAACAAAAAACAATATATTTAAATAATATAGTACTTACTTCATTATAATTCCGGGTCTTAGATCAAAATTCCTCTTAACAATTTCAAGTAATTCTTGAGGTGACTTTGTAGATGTTCCATATGCAAAGACAGTAATTGACAATGGTTCTGCAATTCCAATTGCATAAGACAACTACAAAAATAAAAATTTAATAATTCAGGACTTTTGTTTGATATTTTGTTTAGTTTCAGATGACAAACTACAATCAGTCATTTTCACTACCACTTCAGTACATATTTTAAACTAAATTCAGTTTAGTAGTGTGTACATATGCCTTTTAAGAACTGTTTTCTGTACAGATTAACAAACAGGCAGACAATGATAGCTATAGCTATCATACTTTCATCATTTTGTGGCATTACTTGCCTTTTAGATACATCTGATTATATAGAATAAAAAGAAGAGATGTAAAAAGCCAAAAACATGGTATGATTTTTCAAAAAAGAATCGATTGTAATTTCAAAAACAAATAAATCTTAAAAAAATTTTTCTGAATATTAAATAAAAAGTAATCTTGTGAAATCTGCAGGAGAGTTTAATGACAGATTTTTTCATTCAAACATCCCACTCCTGACATCAAAATGTGGAATCCATGAGATATGAAAAACTATAAAAATGAACCTGTCTAAAATTTAAACATTAGGTCCTGACACTAGGGCAATCAGTATAAACCATGTTGTTCCAGTATGATAAATGATATTTAAATGGCTGTAAATCCAGATGATTAGCTGATAAACTATGAACAAACATGAATAAGCAGCAATCAAAAGTCTGGTGTATGAAGGAAGAACAATTAAAACAATTGACAAATATTTTTCTGTTACAATTTTTATCAATATTTATTGATAAAAATGTATTTGTATCATATTAATAGTTAGTTGTAACATAAATCAGAAGTAACTAAGTAACAAAAGTAACAAATAAATATAAAAAAATCTAATTTTAATGGAAGGCTATAGTGTATTTAATGATCTATATGTAGATCTTGCATTAAATATAAATATAATTATGAGAGAATATTTTCCTTTTTTCCTTCTTTATGTTATCTTTAGTTTGTTTTCTGTATAAAATTAGATAGAAAGCAAAAACACTAACAAACATAAGACAATGACATTAATCTAATAGAAGAATACTGAATGAGACAGAGAGAAAAGATTGCAAAAGAGAGCTCTATGCTATCTATTAAAAATTCTTTCTTTTCTATTATCTTTAAATTCTCCAATTATAATCAAACTGAAGAATTCAAATCAAAATTCAACTCTTCATTTGTCAAATGAAATACTGTCTCTTGTATTAGACTAGCTGAAAAAGCAATCAGAATAAAATTATAAGTGTTGATCAGGATCTAAGACATCAAATCTCTCTTAAGTATTGTTTAATGAGTTTGTTTGACAAGATATAAAATTCCATTCCCTCTTGTGATTGAAAACATTATTTGAAATTAATATAAAGTTTTCCCAATTAGTTTTGTTAGCTTTTACAATTTAAAACACAGTTATTATTACATGTAATTCTTAAAAAATTTAATAGAACAAGTTTTGAAGAATATGAAGTTAACTTATTTAAGTTTTACACAAATATTTTTTAAATAAAATTTCAAACAAGTTTGAATGCTATAGTAATTTGTCATCCTATCATATGGTCTATTTAGGTTGTCCATTATATCATTATTTTTACAATTAATATCTTAAATCTGATATTATTATTGAAATTAACCAAATTGAAAGCACTTATAACATTTACTTTAAATACACCTAGCCCTCGACTTCCACGGTTTTTAAATGAAAAAAATTTTTTGGGTTTTATTTTGATTGTTTTGCATTATGTTGCTCACTTTTTCAAACAGTGATTCGATGGCTCTTAGGTGAAGTATACTATATTATATATTGAAAAACAAGGACAGATTTTTAAAATTACTTTATTGAAAGATATTAACAATATTGGTGTATTGATCAAAGTTTGATTAATAAATACACCTAGCCCTCGATTTGCACAGTACTTAATTTACACGGTTTTGCTTTTACACGGTTTTTAAATGATCACATTGTCACGATTTGTGGGTTTACGAGTTCGTAGAGATTAATAAACATTAAATACAGCTATATTTTGTATAGTCCAATTTATTTACATTTAAAACAAAATAATTTTGTTTCACTATAACTAAATTCAATACAAAATCCGATAATTATCTCATAGAAATTAATAAAGAATGAATACAGCTATATTTCGCTAAGAATGAATACAGCTATAGTCCAATTTATTTACACACAAAACAAAATAATTAGTTTCACTATAACTAAATTCAATACAAAATCCGATAATTATCTCATACAATATTAATCTACTTAGTCCACTTTCGCTTTCACAATTTATCGCTTACTATTAACTTTTACTGTCCAAGTCTCGCAGTTCAACTAAACTCAACTCACCTTTGCAGCTCGCCTATTTATGTTTGAATGCTTTTATTGTTTTTATTTGTATGGAATATTGCTAATTTGTTTTTTACCGTATTCGATGTTAATTAATGTTTGTTTTCATTTTAAAAAATAAATTAAAAAAATATAAGATAATAATGAACCAATCCTCCTTTTTTCCTTTAACCCTTATCTCATTTTACACGGTTATAAAGAACATACCTTTAATCCTTATCTCATTTTACACGGTTATAAAGAACATATCCTGTCTAAAAATTAATGAACCAATCCCCTTTTTTTTCTTTAATTCTTATCTCATTTTACACGGTTATAAAGAACATATCCTCACTTTTCTTTATTTCTTTACATTGATTTACATGGTTTACAGTTTAACTGAACATATCCTTCTATTTTGTATTAATTCTGCGTCTCGTTTTTACACTTTTGTTTTGCACGATTTTTTCAGGAATGTATCTACCGTGTAAATCGAGGGCTGAGTGTATATGTTATTAAAAAAATTAATATTATTAATGAGAAGGCTGAGCTTGATGTAATGTCACTAATTTTTGAATTTATTAATGTTTATGCTTTCATTTTAAAAAATAAATTGAGAAAGTATAAGTATTAAATTGTGTGTAAAAATTAATGAACCAATCCCCTTTTTTCCTTTAATCGGTATCTCATTTTACACAGCGGACTATTGTTAATTTCTTTTGTACCGTATTCGATGTTAATTAATGTTTGTGTTTTCATTTTCAAAAATAAATTGAAAGTACTGTATTCGATGTTAATTATATTAATGCTTGTTTTCATTTTAAAAAATTGAAAAAGTATAAGCATTAAATTATCTCTAAAAATTAATGAACCAATCCCTGTTTTCCTTTTAATCGGTATCTCATTTTACACGGTTATAAAGAACATATCCTCGACTTTTCATTATCTTCTTTAAATCGATTTACACTGTTTAATTAAACATATTCTTCTATTTTGTATGAATTCTGCGTCTCATTTTAATTGGTTTCGGTTTGCACGATTTTTCCAGGAACCGTGTAAATCGAGGGCTGAGTGTACTTTGTTTTATTTCATATTTAATACCTGGGGTCGCGAAAAATCTCATAATGAAAAATGGGGTCATGAATGAAAAAAGTTTGAGAAGTACTGTACTAGGTGATCTTATTACCCAGGGTGGTCCAAGGTCATTTAGAGGTGGTGTGCAAGTGGGGGAGGGACGTGAACAAGGGCAATAACATCTGACTGCGGGATGTGAAATATAATTATTCAACTTTGAAGGATTCTGAATTGCATATAATATAAAATTTTAGTTCATATTCTAATTTTTTATATTCTCTGATATGTTTACTTGTTTCTGTTGTAGCATTTTCTATCCAAGAAAAGATATTTATTTTTTTACAAAATTTTTTTAATCGAATGTAATTAATATGCAAATTATGATGATAAATAGAATCAAAAATTTTTTGTCTTAACAGTTAATGATGATAAAGAAATTTGTTGTTTTTCTTAAAGAGAAAGGTTGAAAGTTTTGTGATCACTATATACAGTCACTCTCATAAGTATTTGACCAGACCCGTTGTGTATAGCAAAATGCAAGCAAAGATTCTTTAAAGTATCCACTACACATTACATATATTATTTTTTACCTTGATGATATTATTACGATTAATAATAATACTTTAAAAAGTGACTATAATTTTTGATGAAAATTTCAACACTCGCTGGGAACTTTTCGATTTCTAATGCGAGTATTTGATAATCTATAATAGTCATCATCTATATTTTTGGCGGCCTTATAGGAGGTTATAATAAACCAGCTTTTATCGCCACCTGTTTAAATACTAAAGAATTAGAGAAAAATAAGCCTCTTCCCCCGATTCACTCTATACAGTCACTTTTTGAAGTGTTATTATTAAACGTAATAATATCATCATACTAAAAATTAATATATTCAATGTATAGTGAATACTTTAAACAATATTTTGCTTTTCATGTCGTTCTAATTTAACCATTTTAAGTGACGTGATTAAAGGTTGAATTTCACCCGATCAACGGGAAAGATGGCAGTTTTTGATTCGAGATTAGATGCCGAATTTAAATTTTTATATTTATCATTTATTTTCATAAATTAAATGATAAGAACATATATTAGGAGGTCTTTGGTTCGAAGAAAGTTTAAAACTCGCGGCGTAACATATAAACAGAGGAGACACGAATCGCTTCGATGCTTGGTAGATATATGATAGGCCTATATCTACCTTACAGAAGGTTAAAAAGGAGATTTTAGAAATGTGATGATGAAAAATATGCATGGGACTACACAGTAAAAATTCATTATATGTTTAATACTAATTGTATACGAAGGGCTTAGAAAAACTGCTAAATCCACTTTCCTAAGTGTTTGGGATAGCTTATTTAAAAAACTGTTAAATCCACTTTCCTAAGTGTTTACATAGCTTATTTTATAAAAATCTGTTAAATCCACTTTCCTAAGTGTTTAGATAGCTTATTTTATATGGACAAATGGACAACTCTTAATCTTTTCTTAATTAAAAAGATTCGCTCTAAATTAACTTTTGTCTTTCGAGATAGGGAGTCACACTAAAGGCATCAAAGAGTCGAATGTGGCTTTTGAGCCACATTCGACTTTGACTATCGTGGATACATACAATATCTAAATAGCTGATTTTATTTAATTCTTCTAATTTTATAGAATTTAATAATTTATTCTAATATATGTAATTTTATAGAATTTTAACAATTTATTCTAGTAAAATATACATGGTATACAAGTTTGTTGGATGATTAAAGAGTTCATTTTGGCTATTTATTAAAGGAGAAGTTTGTTGGATGAGTAGAGTTCATTTTGGCTCTTTATTAAAGTGAATATCATCCAAAACGCGGTGGCATCTTACCCCGAATATTCGGATAAGGTGATTAATTGTAACTTCTTTTTTTTTAAATATAAATCGTGACCCGATTGTTATTTCAAAGTTTTTAATGGAATCATATATGCGAAACACTCGTAAGTTTAAGTACAAAAAATATGAAATGAAAATATTCAAATTTAGTGTGAGTTTTAGGGTCAAAAAGAAAAAGTATGGCGACTTCCCCCGATTCACTATAATTATTAAAATAAGTCGATGAGTATAACCAGGATTCTTCCGATGGCATAGCGAAATGCAGTAAGTAAAGTTTTCGTGTCTTAACTTTATTGTACGTGGCAATGTATCGTAATACAACTAAGGAGTGGAGTGGGGGCCTTTAAATCTCTTTTCGTAAGAAATAACCGAAACATGGTGGCATAATAAAATATCTGCAATAATTTATATATATAAATACCTGTAAATTAATTTTAAGGTGGAATTGGATTTAAATCTGTGTGTTTTATTTATAGACGAAATTTAAAAAGTCAGTAAGTGTTAGCGTTGGTAAAATATTATGGCGAAAAGAAAACTTTCGGTGTCAGAGAAATGCGAAATGTGTTTTAGGCCAAAAATTGCTGGACATTAGGAGCAGATGCCCGAGGAGGATTTTCTGCCAGATTATAGATTACTAGCAAAACCTCATAAAGCCAAAGTTTTAGATGTTTATCCGGCAGCACCTGGACTGGCATTGTGGTCAAATGGAGATGTTTAGGTTGCGATTTCCCACGCCGCAGATATAATCCCTTCGGATGAAAAGGCCTAGCTGGCCACCGAGCTGCCATTAATCGGCTGAGCCTCTCGCGATCTGTTCAGAGGGCGGAGATATGGGATTTCGATGGGAACCACCGGAGCTGGTGGTACTGACAGACGCGCATTTCCTTTGTCAATCGACTGGCAGGAGGACTGACTTTTGGATTTACGTCGCAGTTACGCGTTAACAACAGAAGAAAAGTAACTCTGTTTCGATCATAAGTCAAAAATGACAGGCACCAAATATTTTTCGGCAGGCAATTATCGATTGGTCTAAGAATCGCCTATCTAACCTCTCTAAAACTAATCATTTTCTAGAAAATTATCTCGACCAAAGCCAGAATTTACTTCCTCAACTAAATCTATAACTACGTTTTTTCTCATCTATCGATTAATAAAATCTTAAAATTCTTTTCCTAAAGTTTTGACGCGGAGAAAAACTTTCGTCTACCCAGAGACCCTTTTTGAATTATTATCCGATTTTGACGCCGCTAAAGCATTTCTTTTTAATACTAACGGTGCGTTTCATTCACGCCGTCAGCCAACGTAACAGGCGAAACGATCCGCTGTTTGGCAGAGGGCCTGTAACCCAGCCATTCAATTATCGGGCCTTCTTCCGATCCGTCTTTGTGTGTGGTCGGGTGTCTTTCTCCGGGAGGCAGCCCTTTTCCGTCCGAACTCATTAATTCTCCGAGCGTCTTTTAATTCGCGGGCGTTGACATCTTCGTCCCCCCCAGGGCCACCAATCAGAAGAAATATTTCTAATTGGCAGGAGTTGTCCCGCACGTGCCTTTCATTAGGCAACATAAGAAGAGTAGGTAATTGGGGTGCAGTTCACGCTCGCACTTCTCTCCAGAAGAAAAGACCACTCGCTCAATTAGCATTTTGACTGCTCGCGCAAGAAAGTGTTCCTTACCCATTGATGTGTCTGTCTGGGCCCGTATTATGTATGACGTGCCTGTCGAGTACGGTCAGGAATAAAGCATAGGCGGTCCTCGGGAGGCGTCAGACCACGTGGTGACTAAAAATACCAGCTCTTCTGTTACGTCGGGTCAATCGCCCGTAATTATAATTGACATCTAGGATATTCTAGCGGCCTTAATCTATATAGGTGGCCTCCCCGAGACACCTAAACCCCTATTACCATGGAGAGATGGAAAGGTTCTTAATCGAGTCGGAGAGAATATCCAGTTTAAAACACTCACCTGGTAGCGGTTGAGAATTTTGGATACACAACCGTGTGACACTCTTAATTGCCTAGAGATGACGCAAGGCCGGATCCCCGCAGCGGCCATTTCTACGATTTTCAATCTAATATGATTGGGAAGGGGCCGACCGTTGATAAACACTCCTCCTAATTGATTTACACGGCCTTGACCTGAAAGAAAAAAGCAAAGTCAGCTCTTTTCCTGATCTACCGACTTAAAAAATCCTATATAATGTCTACACTCTGCAATTTAGATTACTTAGTTCAGTTAAGAGCGCTTTTACCAGCCCATCCGGATAATTAAAGCCTTATTAAAAATCACAAACTTAAATAGTCAGGCTTCTAAGACTGTCTGATTGCAGTTTCTCCAATACTTTTAACAGAAAGTTTTGCCTCCAGTATTTTATTTATTTGTACTCTTTGCTATAAACGTGTCAGCCAGGTTTAAAGACACCAAACTTTTACTGTAAGTTACGGTCCATTAAATATTAAAAAATGTCTCGAAAACAAATCGACTAGTTCTCGGAGTTTTGTTCGAATAAATCTGCATAAAATTAACAAGAAGTATTCGGTTTAATCGATAAATTCTTAGTATTAAATGTTGTTTAAAACCCGTGAAAGTGGTCCAATTTATCAACTAATCGGGAAATATTAAAAGACCATTGGTGTTACTGTCTGGCGATTTACAGGCTCATTTATCGAATCACAACAGGAGTGTGTAGGTGTCTCGGCCTAACTGGTATGTCCACAAAGAGATTCTTTCATTAAACCATATTTAGCGAGTGAGACAGTATCCGGTCGTTGAGAGCCTGTTTGTGTTGCATCCTAATTACCACCAGTGAACACGTGACTATCATCAATTTAGATGCTTTGCCTCTACTCGTAACAACAATAACGCCAGACGTTGGCCAATGTCAACTTATAAGTCCAATAGAAGAATTAAACCCAACGTCTAAGCTATTCTTGCTCGTGTCGACTTCTTCCCAAACCCCTATTTTGGGCCGCAATTTTAGTGGCTTTACTCGAAAGTTTTCCCTTTAAAATTTAACATTCATCTATTTCCATACCTTTAATAAAATTTCATTTCTGAAATTGTTTCATAAATGAAATTTTATTAATCTTATCTTAATGGCCTGATAACATTAATTAATTAAAAATACGGAGTGAGTTAAATGGAAACCATTAAGAATATGCGTGGTATTTTCGAGCATATAAGGAATAAGCTAAATTTCAGTTTATCCTGTTCTGTCTGTGTATGCTTCGAAATACTCTGCATCGGAACTGTAAAATTGTACAGTATACTGTATAAATTGAAACTGTGGATCTACGGAATATTAAAGTGTAGGCCTGCTAATACAGTTAAACCAAATTGATCATTTAAAACTGGATACTTCCGCATATTTTCTCGTGTAAAACAATATCAAGAGTATAAATAAAAGATTATCGGGGATTCGGACCTAAACCATATTCGAGAATTTAAAGTCGATCGATCGAGAGTTATCCTAAACTTAATCACTGCCATTCTAACTAATACCACAAAATATAACAGTACTAATTTCCACTAATAAAGATCATATAAGTTTGCGAGAAACATCGCCAACAGTTTTGCTTCCATGACAGTGATTTATGGGGCTTAGTTAAAGAAATGCAGCTCTAAGTAGCATTAACTGAAGCTCACTGTTAAATCATGGTCTCTTCATTACACTTTACTGTCTCAAACGCTTTTATTGCTTGTAGACCTTGTCTAAAGTAGTAAAACTTCATTCAGCGATACTTTACTTGGCAGAGGAGGGGGTACAGTATTGGTAGGACGTCATAAAAACGGAAAAGAAGTCGTAAACTCCGCGTTATCCCGAGGGCATCGTTATTTGGACTGTACAGCTTTGTTTAGTAGTAAAGTTCCCGAAAAGAGAAAAGTGGAAGCTCTTGTTTTACTGTCAAGATGCTACAAACAACAACGCGGACATCCTGCCGAAGGGTCGTAAATACACTTCTGCACTCAGACCTCCTGCACCTCATCATCACTAACTAATATGTCACTCTTCTAGCGCAGTTAACATATTGCGAAACATGTAATTTCGAAATTTTTAACAACTGTGCAGTTTACGTTCACGTGTAACGAAAATCCAGAATTATAGATAAAATAAAGCTGATTGTTAAAAATTCAACCACTAGTCGAAACACGGTATCCGATTAATCGGGTCCGATAAACTGCCATTAATCGAACAGATAAATTCGGTTTGTTTTACCAGTTCCCGACACCGAAAAGTGAATATTTTTCAGATTTTAAGGGCCAATTTTTATGGATCTAACTGGCACGGGCTGGAGTAAATTTTCGTAATTGGAACAATTACCAAACATTAATAATTATGCCTATTCACCAAGTAGGCATAACAGAGGCCTGGTTTGTTTGATTATTTCCTGCCAAATGATATGCTAAGCCACGTCTGCCACAACACAATAGAGAAAAGAGCAAAGATCATTTACGTCACGACTTTTAACTTTCTGCGGTTCTTTGCATTGGTAAGGATCTATCGTAGTGAATTTCAAAAAACGATTCTCTCGGTTGGCAGAGTGTCTGATATTTACGCTAAAATTGCGTTCTGATAAAGGTTTCTGATTCTAGCCATTTGTTGATAAAATTTTTATTATAATTACTAATCACTAGAAAGAAAACTTTCTACTAACCGGTGACCAAGGCCTCAAGAAATTGAATTATTAAATAATGCGCTTAAGTCTTATTTACTTGGCCAGCATTTTCTACCAGGCCAAGATCTGTCCGCTATTAATGGATAATTTCTGGCCAGATTTCCTATTTAAAAAGGCACGCGAGAGTTTTAAGAGCGCCAATCAGCCAAGTTGACGAGCTCTTCATTTCATTCAAAACAGCCTTGAGTTATTTGCCAAGGTTATGTAAGAGATGCGTGGAATGTCTTATCAATCACGAGTTTTTCAATGAATAAGTTATGGAAAGGGATCTCAACCATAATTTTCTACCCAGTAACCTTCGACGCTTTGGTTTTTGATCCGTAATCGAGGTCAATCCAGTAGTACTGGTCGGAATCGTCGATAAGAAACGTTTATAGGATGGAACCGAACTCTGGCCAGAGATAGAGCAGAGACCGAACTCTCCGATCGTATCTGTACTAACGAGTTTTTATTTAACGGCCAAGCTAACGAGTAGTCAGTTAAAGTGCTCCATCGAAACATTGTTAATATAGTTACAGAACACAAATTAACCTAGTTTTAGCCATATCACGCTGTTGCATCGGAGTTAAATACTTTTCTATTAGAATTAGGCTTATTACGTTTAGGCCAATACTTTTCTCATTACCACCACTTTATGAGTTTCGGGCAGTGATCACGGAGGTGGACGAAAAGGATTTACACGGCCTGAACATAAATCGACTGCCAATCATTTAGGCCCGTAAATCTAAACCTCATAACTTACCCGCTAATCATAAAATTAGTTCCGACATCTAGGATAACAGTCGAGTGGCCTTACCACCGATCGAATAATAATAATCGCTTAGCTACAAACGAGTCCCGAATAAAGGTAAAGTGGTGGAGAGATGGACCTCCTCCAAATTTGACTTGGCAAACCGATTTGCATGCTTCCTATCCATGAAATCGGCACGAATAAGCATCACTTATTGGTTATTAGCTAGTCAAATAAATTTATGTGACTATCAAGCGGGCAATTACGCCTGGAGGAAATCTGTTTGAGCGTGTTACCTATTGAATAATATTACGTTCCGCTTTATCTGATCTCCTTCATCTACCGACAGATAAGCTTTTTATCCGCGCATGATAAACGGCAGCGTTTACCGTTTACCTTTATTAACAACACAAAACTTAGCCAGACGGCCTCCGGGCATTCTCTTTTCAGTCGGAAAACTTATTGTAAATGCCATAACGCTTTACACTCACCATACTTTCTTCTAAAACGGCATCTTATTAATGCTGGCTGTCTATTTGCACCCGCATTCTCCACTAGTTTCGTATCCTTCCCTAACAAATGTCCATAAAACTTTTTCCATCAAACGTTGGAGAAAAAAGGCTCGGTGACTAAAAAGCACCTAAATATTTTATAATTACAGCATTAACTAATTTAATCGGTAATCGGCAGCCATTTTAACAATAACATCTACTTATACATTTTCTCTATACCTATAGGCGGGTAAAATGAACCGAGCTACGTCAACTCGTACCAATATTAATACTCTATACAAAAATTAATTTATGAATTTATAATTGCGTATTATATCTTACCGTAAAACCATAAAAATCTGAATAATCTGACTAGACACGGCTGGGTTTTTATCGATGGAATCATCTTCGCTGGTTCACTATTACCGAAGTTTACTCTACGAAAAATAATCCAGCACTTTAACAAATCTAATTTTTCTCTGGTATCAATTTGGCACGACAGGCGGTAATCTAACCAATCATCGATAGAAAAATTTTCTTCCGCTACTATCCGAATTTCTTTAATTAATCATTTACGTAGGAATCGGTTTTCGACACTTAGATTTAGTAGATACGAAATGATAATTTTCCACTCTTTCTAAAACAGCGACTTCGAGAGGAGTTATAGAGGATAATTAACTGTTTTAATTATCCAACTAGTCCACCGTCGATTTAAAGGCCGCGTGATAGTCTACACTTTTATAGGCCTAGATGTATTTAAATACCGATTAAAAAAATTTAGTCTAAACTTAATTTAAATCTCCAAGGCTGGGACGGAGAATAATTTTTAAACTATACTTCAGTTACACCATGGGCCTAAATGCTGTAAATCATAGTTACCTTTTATTAGAAAAACAGCATCCTCTACCAATGACAACAACCACTGAAAATACAACTGTATAATCCGACCGGCACTGTGAAGAGTCGATGATGGCGATTTTAGTTACATAAAACTTTAAAAATATTTAAAACTATGGGGAATGGGTAGAAGCGAAGGTTCGAATCGGCGGTTAAGGATTTGGCACCTAGTAGAAATAAACGAGACTAAGGAGCCCCAATATGGTCGGAAGCGCTTCTATCTGATATATTAATATATATAAGCTACTAGCAGTTCTACTATTTCGAATGGAGAATTTCTAACTAATTTTAGTGCAAATTTATCCGGAATAACCTGGACCCTTCTTAAACTATTGGAGAGTGGGTAAAGGGTAAATTTTCCAAAAGTATAAATATTATTTTATCCCGTAGCGAAGGATATTGTGTAGTTTTCTCGGGCAGAATAAATTACGACCGAAGAGGCTGGATGGGCATACATCGGTTATAATTACCAGCTATTATTTATCTTCTGGACGTAATTATCGATAATGTTGATTAATTACAGAAATTAAAGCGGAGCCACCTGCAGCGCCATAATTACTCGGCGAATTATCGAATGGCCAGGCAAAGAATCTTTTCGGCCCCCATCGAATCTGCAAAACCAATACCTATCGACTTTTATTAATCGATCCGGGCCGAATCACAGTTGGAAGAAGAACTTCTTCACCATCAGCTTTACAGGATGGCTAATTTTTCGGCCTAATCTTAGATAATTTCCCATAGGCCAACTTAAATTCCTCGAGCCCAACAGAAAATAAAATTTCTATAGTGGAGAAGAAAAATCGGATTTTATCACGGTTTTATTTTTCCCAACGCCATTCAGTTATAAAGGTGGCGGATTCGTTTAAAATTTATAAAATGATTCGAAATAGAGCAATATTTCCAACCCATGGCCATTATTTTATAATTTTAAATCACCAGATGGCATTTACAGCGCCTCGGTAATTTAGCGAATCTTGGCAATTAGTTTATGAAAGTTAGACGGGTCCTTTTCCCGAATTACGGTAACACCGAGCTGACTCCGCACAAATTCCCCCAAAGTATAAAAATTAATTTCTAAAATAAAAATTCGGAAAACCATATAAAATATTAGAAATTTCCTTTCTTTGCCGACAAATTAATTTCTCTCTAGGAAATTTTATAGGGTGAAAATTTTTTGCCTCTTTCCACATCGACTTTCGATCGGTACTCCCGCCGATAACCCGGTGGTTACGGTTAATTCATCGGACAGTTTAAATGGGCCGAGAGCCCGATTTCCTAAGTAAGAACGGCGGCCCATTTCCGGTTAAGGGGGGCCAACCGGAAAACCATTTTCATTTTTGAATGGCGCCCCATTCGAAAGTGCCGGTGAGCGAACTGTCCGAGACTTAGCGACTAGCGTAAAAAGAGAGAAATGGCCACTAACCGAGGAAGAAGAGTGACGAAAGCTCCTACCTTGAAAAGGGTAACCGGTAAACAAAGGCCTGATGTTTAAAGGACTGGAGACAGCCATGCCGGAGGCCTAGCAGCGTTGCGAAGCGGCCGTCGGCCACTCGATGCCCTACCAAACACTAATGTCGGGATTGTCACACCACGATAGTGAAGTGTTGCCGGCCGCGCATGCCACTTAAAACACGATTCCGCTACACTCGTGCCAGACATCTCCGGTCGGAAGATCGGGGGTTGGACGACGTCCGAGCTCCTCCCGTGATTGGTTACGAGTGGATGCTCGGCCGGAACACTCCACCTTCACCTCTCACTTTTACCTGTTGGCTTTTTATTGGAGAAGATGTATCAGATGATCTGCCCTATTAATGGAAAATGGTGAAATTAGCCGTGAAATTCTTTCCCTCGCTAATAGCCGAATTAGCATTCGTTTCTCTTCTATTTTTTTTTCCTTCTTTTTTTATTATCCGTCCCTTTTAAGATTGAATCGGTCCACACGGGGCTGATTTATACTTTCCTACGGAAGTGTTTGGGCCGTCCACTCTCCGCGCCCTTTTTTCCATCCGCGGCCTTTCTTCCATATAAATGTGGTAGCGCCTAATTTAAAAGACATTAAATGTCGTAGAGCGTAATTTCAAAGGCGCGCCTATTCCTTTTCCTCGCCTCTCCGATGCCATTACAGATTTCTGCCGGTTTACACCGTAACTGATACCAGTAAACCGCGGTTCGATTAACGGCTGCGCTGTAAAGAAAATTTAACCCGTAGAAAAGGGACCCCGGATTTTCTGCTTTTAAATTTGTTTACCCGCACCTACGGTTTAACTTTATTTTTCTCCCCTTTCTCGGCCCCCACCAACTCCTTCGCTGTTACTAAAGCCGCTGATGGATTAAGAAAACTTTGCGACTTAAATAGGCCCCGAGCCAAAAATGTCGGTAATTGGCTGCGACGTTTATAGTAGAAAATTGAAGTAAGTACGGAGTGTTAATCTGTCTACACCGGCCAGTACGTATATACCTATATTATTGGACTATATAAATTTGTAGTACTTATTGTCTGGCTTTCTCTAGTTGGAAAAAGGTGCCATCCCGGTATGGGCACAGCTCTGTTTCTACCTGCCAGCTGTGGCACAGTTAACTCCCACGTGCAGAATCTTCTATAGCATGATATCTGCAGCGGGTAGAAGAGATCAGAGGTGCCGCCAATGACTCCGCTCGGGGCGATACTTGGCCGAGCGACCTTCCTCTATGCATCTGTCATTGTGTCCAGTTTCTTTTCCCATGCAGGAATGCTGGAGATTTATTGACAGCCCTTCTACAATTCTGTAATTTCCTCCTGTTCCTTTTTTATAACTAGTTCTCTCTTCCATAATCGCTCTATTTGGCACTTATTCGGCGGTTGGTGGCACGTTTCACCCGCAGCCTTCTCCTATCGATACAAAGAGTTTTGTGTTCTACTTAACCTCTAATTTCCTCCACCAGATTATAAATCCTCGACATTGGCGTGAGAGAGAAAGTTATTTTTTCTTTTGACAAAATAAGATCGACCATCGAGTCAAAATCTAACTAATCCGTCATAGTTTTAGGCTTTATACTCCAATTATTTTTCGAAATATATAGCTACCGTTTAAATCCTGGCAGTTAGCGTTGATTTTCTTCCGAGTTATGGCTCTTTCGGATTTTTTACTTTTCCTATTTTATACCGCCTGGTGTACCAGCTACGATACGTAAAGAATCGCATCGTTACATTCGATGCGCTGGTTACCTATTAACGTGTTATTTACCGTTCTTCGAGACATACCAGAGATTTAAAATATACCGTATATCTTAAAATGCCGCCTGTTACCTAAGTTTAAGTACGGTATGGGTTTACGTTGGCTCTTTGCATTGGAGCATTTTTATCATCACAGCCTTAACTATCTATTTTTCCCTTTTCTAGCTGGTCTAATAGATACGACAAAGAAATTCGTCTCAAATAGTCCTTATGCCGATAAGAAACTTAAACAACAATAAATTTGATACACTGTATATACCGCTCGATAGACTTTGGAAGACTCGCACATGTTTTGCATCCGTGCTGTTATAAATTTAAATAATTATTTTAAATGGTAGCATTTAACGTATGGTTTTTAATGAAAAGGGAGCGCGTGCGATGAGCGTTACCATCATTTTTAGGTGTTTTTATTGTATGTTTGGCATTTACAAATAAATAAATCTTACATTAAGAAGATACGAGTTAAAATGTTAAGAATGAAGTTGTAGAGAGACAGCGAACGCTTATAAAGAATCGAAAAGAAGTCTTTTCTATTTTATGCTAAATAGAAAAGACGACGGCCTACAAAACTCCGTGATATAACCCAGCCGTATTTATGTATTTTTAAGCCATTGGTTACAATTTTTATACTGGCTAACCTTTCCGGATCGGAATTAACCAACAAAAGAATATTAAAATCCAATAAAAGGCATACAAAATCAAATTTCCTTCCAAAAAATACCCGCCCAAAAATAAGGTCAGCCCTATAATTTATCCCGAGGTTTTCTCATTTAATTAGACTGCTCGGAGCCAAGGAGAGATGCCCTCCACCCAAACCCAGCAATTAAAGGCCCCGTTGGCCCTCCTAGCCGGGACGGATGTTTTACTGGCTATAAAAACCCGACTACCGGATTTTAAAGGGCTCCAGGCCCAGATAAGATTATCCTTCGTGGGTGTCCCTACATAAATTGTTTTATTGTCAAACTGTCACCAACTTCACTTGTTCGGTAGCCCTTAGCTAGACCCACGCTGCCTTTACCACACTAGCAGCCTATTTCGTTAATGGGCCGATTATGAGGTCTTGATGGAACATTTTTACTCCAAGGCCTGCTGACAATACCATCTTTTCCTAATGGTTTCTGCTTCATTATCTATTAAAATTAGTAATAACCAACGCTTATTTAATAGCCTATTTAAGCTATTTGCCATAAAATACGTGGAAAATACCAGCAAATCTATCTCCGTATATAAATAATCGTATCGATTCTCTTCACTAAATTTTTATTTAAATTATTTTGTATACGCAGCGGTAATAATGTCTAAATGAAATGTTTTACAGCCAATAAAACGCTTTAAAAATATTTATGGCTTTGGTTAGCTAAGCTGATTATGTCCATTTTTGGAGGCTAAATGATCCAGGTTAACAAAATAGTCTCCAACGCAGACTACAAATTCTAAGGATGGCTAAGTTGAGCGTCTTAATCGTTACAGTACTGGCTAAGTTATTAAAGATAATTTACCGAGTTGTTAGCCAGTAACAATTAATAGACCAAATTATTTAATTAATTAGGCCACTAATTATACAAACCAAATAAAATTTGATATTTTTATATTCGAAAAGGCTTTTCCATTCTAACTTAAGCTCTCTGGCTTAAATCAGCGGCCTTCCATAACCCATTTAAGCTATGTATCCCAGTCTACCTCGGATGACTTAACACGCAGTTCGATTATCGAAACATTTTTAAATCGGTCGAAACTCGAAATTTCGCCACCCAGCAAATTTAACAGCGGAGAAAGTTACGTCATTACACTATCATACCCGTGACGTCAGATTCATAAAACAACATGCCTATTGTAATTGGTTAATGCCGACTCCTCCTCCTCACGTGAACTGGAAATTGTCTAATGAGACGACGGCTTTTTTTCGAATTTAGAAGGCTTGATCCCTGTCCAAATTAATTACTTGGCTCCTCTTCTCTTCTCTGTAACAGCTGCATTTCCACTCTCTATTTTTTCGGAAATTTAACGCTATCTTTGACACACTGCGCCTGGCAGGCTAAACTTAATTTTGTTATTTTGAACAGTTCTACTAAAGCTGACTGAACAACTAAAGGAAATTAATTCCCAAATTCCAGCCATTGGTGTAGAATTCGAGAAGGGTGTGTCCTCTACTATCGCTGTATCTGGCCTTATAGAAGACGAAGAAATTTAGAAATCGTCAAATTTTTAATCTTTCGATACACTCGTAAGTTTATATTCTTTAGTATCGGCCTGCCAGAAAAATGCGATAAACAGCCAAACCAAAATTAAAACTATGAAAAATATAGCTTAGGCCCGCATTTTTATTATTTATTTTACTCTCTCTTGTTTATGGATAGTAAACGGTATATAAATCCATAAAGAGCGTCAAATAACTTAGTATTAAAATTAAAATTCAATTAGAGTTTTAATTTTAATAAGAGTTTTAAGGTTAACATATTTTTCCTAGTGTTTCTACAACATACGTAATGTAACAGAGCTAAAAAATAATCAAGCTAGTCAGTTTTACGAGTATAAATAACGGAAAGAAAGGAAAAAATAGTCTGTCTAGCGTGGATATCATTAAGAGCTGTAGAAAGCAAAGGGCCCAACGTGATAACTTAATATTTCCGTCCAGACAATTAGCGGCCATTACAGGTGGTATAGACTCGGATGCTACAAATGATAGGTCTGCGGAAGACCTAACTTCGGGATAATAATAGCCGGACGGCTGTTAAAAATACATCCAACTATGTAATTGAGGATAAATTGAATGTTAGGCGCAGGGATGGCTAGATATCCCGCGGCGTACGTCTGAATTCGACTCCTTTCCAGTTTGAAAAAGCCCAACTGTACGTGGTAAAGGATGTAAACAGCCCCAAACAGCTGTTTACATCCTTTGCCACCTACAATTCGGTATAATTAAGCGTTTCTTAAGGCTGGACCACCTCCAGTTTTCGATCTTCCGATAGAAAATACGAAAGATTTAAATTAAAACAATATATGGAGCACATTTTTTTCGCCAACCACCAATTCGTAGGCCAAGCATAATTTTCTGCCATACAGTAGTAGTTGTTGAAAGCTGGTTTGCCCTAATTAGACCCTTAGGGTCAAAATTATTGCTTAAAATTAATTAAGTGGGAGATGAATCGTTTACATTGTTTTAATTATTACCATAGTCGGGTTAACACGACGAAAAGATGAAGAGGGAGATAACGTCCATCTATAGTATGGTAGACAATTAAACTGTGACCCGTTATCGGCTGTTACATCTACCAATTCATATTTTTGGCGTCTCAGTCTTTTAAACCGCAGCGATTCTGTTATCAACCAGCCACTTTCCAGCCTCTTAATTTACTGTATAAACCTTTATACCGACTATGGCCCAGGCCACGCTTACTTTCTCCTTCAACACTTGGCCCCTTCTCCTTAGATCTTAGTAGTACTGGGAAATTAAAAATAACAACTGTTTAGTTCCGGTTGTAGAACTAATTAGAATTTTAGTATTTTTACATATCAATACAACGGATGTCATCCCATTCACTGCCGGCCCTTTACCCAAGATATTTACGACAACTAAGGCCCAGCGGGTAAATAATGTCGCGCATTATAGAAGCGAAGCACTATTGTGGGCGCACAGAGAAAGTACACGACCACGTGAGTTTACTTAGCTGGATGAGATTGTGTTACTTGTGTGTGGTCTCCTCAACATTAGCTATGTGCACACATGCCCGCACACGGTCACCACACAAACCTTCTCCTCCTTCCCCACCTTTTCCCGTCCGGTCCTGGGAAACCTCGCATCTGCATATTTTCTTACGGGAGGAGTTACCTTATCGGGCATATATTTTAGTTTAGCACCTTTTTATCATCCGATTATGCGGGAAAAAATCCATAGCATCGTCGACCGATTCCTAGTAAAATTTTGCCCGAAATTCAGGCAAAGTTTTGAAATTGTGGAGGCTGTGATCATTTTTAGAATATTTACAAGATTTCTAGGGTGATAAGGAAAGCTAATTTGTATTTTTAAGAGCACGGATCTCGTAAAATTAAGACTGGATAACATCAATTTTAAGTTTATCGTTAGTTGTAAGAGAATAATCACGCTTCCGAGAGATCTTGGCTATTTTTTTAGCATAACCACACCCTTTAAAGATATAAAATCATTAAATATCGAACGATTTTCTACGGATCTAAAGGATTGTTCACTCGTCTTTCGCCTGGTGGAAAAATAAACGAAGAGGAATGAAAATGAAAGCTCCATCCGCTAATAACAAATAACCTCTAAATTCTGTAAGTTTCGAGATATAACAATAGCCGAAAAATTCTATTGTAGACAAAGAAAGAAAATATATAAGTCTGCTAAACATTCTTAATTACACTGAAGTTAAAATATCATTTTTCGAGGAGTTGATACGGAAAATGTAGCCAGTAGACATTCGGAGTCTTTAAAATCTCGCTTAAAGTGTAAATATACAGTATAAAAATGCCGATGGCGTTGCATAAACATCGTCAGCATTTTTTTTTTAAATGACAGCAACCTATATGCGCGCATAAAGCATACAGAATTAATTTATGGTCTAAATAGTCTTAAAATATGTTAAATCCGCGTATCGGGAATTTCCGTTTTAACGCTAAGGATTTCGAATGTACAAACTGACGTAAACGCTATCCATTAACGTGGGATACGTTACTTTTACGTGAAGGATAAAGCGCGTCCGTGACTCGAGAAAATCATACGTCCACCTCACACCGCCAGGTTTTAACTTTTAACAAAAGGCATCTCTCGGGGGAACACATTTAATAATAGTCTTTCTTTTTCTACATTGGTCATTAAATACTGACACGCTGATGTCATCCGTACCGGAAAGGAAATGGGCGGGACGCTACAGATTACTGTATGTCAGCATCCACAAAAATAATCCTCGTGTCTTGGCAAACTTACTTCCCCGGAAAGTTCCCCTGGCAAAAATATATTTCACGACTTTTAAAATGTTAGGTGGCGCTCTTTTAAAGCCGACGTCACCATAGACATTATGACGTGAACTGCGGTCTATTTCCGTAAATTAGAAATTCCATTTGGCTACGTTTAATAATACTTGGGCATAGAAGTTTACATCATTTTATTTCTGACTGGCCTCAGATTTTAAATAATTATGGCGGATGACGGTCCAACGATTTCGGGCCGATCGAAGACGTCATAATACGCATTGTATTCCAGTGGCTCGGAATTTGGGAAGGTCGCCGTTTTCTGATTGGCCGATTTTCGGATTCTGGCTTTAATACGCGTCGCTCCTCACCGATATTTTACCTTTGGCCTTAATTTATCATTCTTTCGCCAGATAAAAGATTAACCTAATTCTTTTGTGCCACGGTTTTATGCGGTAATGGCCGGCCATTGTCTATCTACCTATCTCATTAGCCTTAATTCGTATTTACCAACGGTATTTTTTTGGCACAAAAGTCTGGAATGTTTGGCCAGAAATTACTTAATTTACTCTAAAAATTTTGACACCAGTCGGCCGGTGGAGATTGATACTCGGACTCTTTTAGAAAAGCCTCACAGGTAGAAACTATCCTCCATTTGTCACCTTAGTCAGCGGATGAAGTCTGACGGGGTGGCGGGACGTGCGCAGAATCCTTATGCTCTGGTAGCGTATCATTCATACCAAAATTGATATGGTCCTATCCCAAAATCATTTATTCTTCCTTCAACAGACGGGAATTAGGGTTTATTGTGATGACATTCCTGGGTCGGCCGTTATATCCTTAATCTTTAGTCATTAATCGTGTAAGTTAGGAAGGTTAGCAGCAAATTCGCGCAGCCAAACAAATTCCCAGTTTTTAAAATCGATAGAAAAATATAATTAGAAAATGAATATAAAATAAATTTTTATTTAAGGGAACTTCACCCTCGAAACGACAAAAATTAAAAAGACTAGACGAAACCAGCCGATATTTAGCGCGCATCCCGCCGGTTTTATACCACACTCGACACTGGCTTAAGTTTTTAAATAGGCGCGTATGTAATGGATACCGTGTTTATATCACGCCTGCCGCTCACAATTTATAAAAACTGGCCAAGCCATTTATAACACCAGCATTTTTTGCTTCGAATATTTTCGTCTTTCCCACATAACTTTCCCATATCCACCACTGTCTTCCGTACCGTTTCGATAGGCGTTATATATTTCTTATAATAAATACCCAGCGCCAAAAAATCCATTTTATGTTAATCGTTACTACGGCCAAGCCAATAAATGCTAAGTCTATAAAAGACGTTTACTATTTCCAATCCATCGTTATGGCGAAGCTTTTGTAAGAAATTCTTTTCAATTTTCGGCTAGATATTCGAAACTTCGTATACGGTATATAGAAAAAACCGCTGGAAAAGAATTTAATAATAAGCATCTGTTGTTTATAATTATTTCCTCCCTCCACCACCGAATTAGTTTCTCTTTAAAAAGTAGCGTTATTTCCACATTCTAGTACCCACACAGTATCTGGTCGGACATAAACGACTTTTCCACAATTTCGGATAGATGCTCGATTATTGAGTTTGCCACACCATACGAATTTAGCCACGGTAAACCTCTCCTAATTTTAAACTCTGGTTATTTCTCCGCGATACGTTTCCCGTCCTACCATATAAAATTTAGCATTATATTTTGCGCTAGATAGCCTGGCCAAATTACCCTCCACCACCAATAATTTACTATATTTACCTACGGACTACTAGCGTTTGAAAGCTTTTAATTCGAATGCGCTTTTATCAAACAATTTCAATTTTATTCCGTTATCCATAAATACATGGACATTATTCGATTAAAAATTATCTTACCTACAGTCCGGCCTATAAATCTTTATCTTGGCTATACCAAATATTAGCCTAAGAATATTAATATAGGCGCTGACCGCATCTTTATATCGATTTTACTAACCAGATACCGTGTGTATCCGTATGGTAAATCTAACACGCTACGGTTTTAAATATTTTGCAGCGCCAATTGTTAATACTTTCGGAGTATATCCGCCATTTTTAATGGCCTATCGCTTTTCAAATTACCTACGCTCGGTATATTAGAGTAGTGAAAATACCATTTAGTCGCCCCTTAAATATCTTTGCCAATTACTTTAAATAAATTCTTTTATAGTTTTAAAGCAATTTCTCGAATACCGCAGCCATTTGTTGGTTCCTAGACGTTGACTATATTTGTATTTTCTTTTTATTTCCGACGAAAAAATACTTTTGATGTTAGACCGATCGGTGTTTTGTGTTTAAGATACATAACCCACTTCCGTGTTGCTATTTAATTTTCCAACATTCCATTTCGGAAGTAAATTTCCAAAGAAAATACGGCCAGTAAAAAGAAAGAGAAATAAATTCGGAACTAATTCCTTCGGCCTATTTATACTTAATAAGCATTTTAGATCCCGCCAATGAAACTATTTCGGAAATTCCAAATCATTTTAATCGATCTTCGGTAGTCGTATCGTTAGGTAAATATATAAGAACATTCTTCGGTCATTGGTAATACTACTTTCCACCGCCAATAGCCATATTACGCATATATATTAATTATTGAGAAACTATCGATCTATACCTTCTGGTGTACCAGAAGGTCTAATTAGTTACAGAATGAAATTTTTTATAAAATTAGCCATTTACCATCGGCTTCTCTTATCTTCTTCCCATCCACCTAGTACCCTTAATAGGTCTGGTACAAAATCGGATAATCAACTTTACTCAGACTCTCTCTGAAATTTATTATTATACCACCTTAAAACTATTTATTGGATCCGATTTCCATTATCTTATACCGCTGTGTTTTCCAAACTGTGGGGCGCGCGAGAATTGACAAAAACATCCCTTTTGATACAAACGAGCAAAAAATAAATTCAAATTAGTGTCGAAAAAAAAAATGAATCGGCAAAAGGGTTATAAATACGGTACATATATTCGTGTATCCAGAAACTTTCTGCTATAGCTATTTTAAAGACAAAATAACGATCTGGTTTAGTGATTGTAAAAGAATTGCGAGTAGCGATATCTTTCACCACACCCGATTTGAGAGAATTTCTGCTGAAAAACCAGCCCGTTCATCGTATTAAATACTATGTAGTATTAAACATGTATTCTATTTTTCGTTTTTTTTTTTTTGCAAGTGTTTAATTGTATTAAAAATTATTACATCATAATAAATATATATATTTTTATGTACAAGAACTTCATTTATACAAAATATGGTATATTGTTTTGTAGTATTAAATTGTAAGTAGAAAGTATTTATAAAATTAGACTGTTATGAAAATAAAGGGGTACCAAATTTTTATGAAAAAAGGAGGCGCAGACACAAAAGTTTGGAAACCATTGTCTTACAGGCTTATAAATAAATACATTTATTTTTTAAAGCCGAATAAAAAAAACCTATTCCAGATTCATTGGCCTATTAGATTTATAGTTATCAAAATAAAAAAAGAGATTACAAAAACATCTTAATAGATTTTTTTATTAAATAGAGCCAGCGACTTTTTTATACAGCATTAAAATCTATTAAATTTATTTAAAACAATTATTAAAATAATTTCAAAAACTGGTGTATAGATTGCCGCCCTCTGTCGGAAGAAAATAATACTAAAGTATGTTACTTCGGATCCGGTACCAACCGCTTATTTACTTTATTACGGTATATTGCCTTAATAATTATCGTTAGGGCAAAATAAATTGTATATATTAAGATGGAGGCGGGAATATAATACGAAAAATGTAAATGTCGGAAAAACTACCGCATTTATAAAAAGGGAAAAAAATTGAAAATGTCAACGTGTAAATGAGATGGACTCTCATATATTAAGATGGAGGCGGGAATATAATGCGAAAAATGTAAATGTCGGAAAAATTACCGCATTTATAAAAAGGGAAAAAAATTGAAAATGTCAACGTGTAAATGAGATGGACTCTTGGGTAACGGTTTCTACTTAAAGCATTAAATGATTTTAAAAAATTCGTTGGTCCGCGTTACTTTTATATCGGACGAAAAAATATGACATTTTTTTTATCATTTCTTTACAGAAATATTAACTGCCTACCTTCATATATTCGGAAATTTCTTAAATTTATATAAATATAAACCGATTACGTACCATTTACGCCACGTTGGGCCGTGTGGGTAGTTGGCGCGTAAACAGCGACCACTATTTAAAGTGACCAAACTCGGTGGCATTAGACTCCAATGGGACCAACAAAAAAATTTTTTTTATATTTCTGTAAAATAAATTATAAGGTATTTAATTTTTTATAATTGTAATTAATAAACATGAGTAACATTTATTAATCGCGATTAGAAACATTTTCGAAACAGGTTAGATTTGATACAATAAACACGATTCTATTTTTATATTAAGTCGAAATGAATTTCTTTTAATAATAATTTCGGAATAATATAGCCAATAGATTCCAGTGACTTTCACTATATAGTGCAGGTATATGACAATTTACAACAACCATGTTAAGTAACCAGATGAACTCTTTAGAGGACGCTACCAAAAAAGTATACTGTACAGCGAAGTACTGCGAGTGTATTGGTAACAGTTACAGTTTGTTCGCCGGGTTTTCCAGCCAGTTTGATTATAAAGACACGACAGAAGCGGGATAAACTGAAGAAATTCAACCAAAAAAGTATACTGTACAGCGAAGTACTGCGAATGTATTGGTAACAGTTACAGTTTGTTCGCTGGGTTTTCCAGCCAGTTTGATTATAAAGACACGACAGAAGCGGGATAAACTGAAGAAATTCAGAATATTTCCTTCCTAGATCGGGCGGGATTTCAATAATTTTTCACCCATTAGGGTGAAAAATCATTGAAATCTGGACTGTCCCGCCTCGTCTAAGAAGTTGCTTAGTTGGGATTAGATAAATGTGCCTGTTAGTTCTGAAGCAAAAAAGAGTTACTGTACTTTAGTTGTTTATTTTGGAGTCAGCATCTCTCGATATCGGCCAAACCTAACTGGTGAACGTTAAGGATTATCTGACTAGCTGATTTTCGGATTCTCGCTATAATACATCTTTGGCCTTAATTTGTCATTCTTTAGCGCCATAAAACATTAACTTACGATTCTATATACGGAGTAGTACGTGAGCCGTCAACAATATTAAACACGGCTAATACTATATCCAATGAATAAAAGTTTATTTGAAATGTAACTCTTATCCTCTAACAAAATTTCATAGAAAATATATGTAACTTAAACAGGAATGCTAACAAGCTTTTGTAGAGAGAGAACTGACGGTCTCCTTCCATATGTTTGGAACTAATGAAGATGTTTTTTCATACTATTTTGGAACGAATGAAAATGTGCGATTAAAATATATTTTTAATTTGAAGGAGGATCCGAGAATCGACTATTTGGTACCTCAGTTTCCAGTCCATATTACCTTTTTTGTCAACAGATGATGCCAAGTTTTTATTCAATAAAAATAGACAATTCTATCCCAAAGCGCTGCTACCAGATGGCGCTATCACGACACCATTATTTTGAGGACAATATCCTTGGTGGACAGTCTCGGGGCTTCGAACCGTTATTTTTTCATTCCGGTTTTTGTTCTGGTTTAGTTAAAAAAAATTCTGTCCGGTTTTTCTTCCGCCAAAAATTACTGTTTTTTTTTTTATTCTGTCCGGCTTTTCTTCCGCCAAAAATTACTGTTATTTTCTGTTTTCGATAAAGTTCCCAGTGATCAATTTAAAAAAAATTTTTTTTATACATTTTCTATTCAATAAAAATAGACAATTCTATCCGAAAGCGCTGCTACCAGATGGCGATATCACGACACCATTATTTTGAGGACAATATCCTTGGTGGACAGTCTCGGGGCTTCGAACCGTTATTTTTTCATTCCGGTTTTTGTTCTGGTTTAGTTAAAAAAAATTCTGTCCGGTTTTTCTTCCGCCAAAAATTACTGTTTTTTTTTTTTCTGTTTTCGATAAAGTTCCCAGTGATCAATTTAAAAAAAATTTTTTTTATACATTTTCATTTCAATTTAAAATAAAGTTCCTACAATAATTCAAAACATTTTACTACTTTCTTTTTATAATAAACAGATAAAATGATAGCCTATCACATTGATCACCGCATGTTTTACAATTTCGTAAACCTAAACGAATTTTAATATTTACAAAACACGAAGTTTCTTTTTGCCCCTTTCCAATCAGGGAGATTACTAAAAGGGGGGCCAGTTCCAACCACGGGATGCACCCACACCCGTGGAGGGGGCCCAGATGGTGAGGGACGGGATCACCGGGCTGGGCTAGTATCCCGAAAAAATCCGGGTTCTCCCTCGACAGCCTTACCACTCGGCCATCCAGCCGCCCAAAAATTGAAGTTATGACATAAATTATAATTTATTTCGTAATTTCACGTAATTGATAAACGAAATATTTTTAACCCTCCCTCGTGGTAGCCCGACAGCCTTACCACTCGGCCATCCGGCCGCCCAAAAATTGAAGTTACGACATAAATTATAATTTATTTCGTAATTTCACGTAATTGATAAACGAAATATTTTTAACCACTCAACAAATAAAATTTTTCATACACGCTATTTTTATTTGTAATTTAAAACAAATGAAAATTGCTTCTAATTATTAAAATATCTTCTAACATATTTTCACTCAAACTACTACTATTTTCTCCAAGATACGCTATTTTTATTGATAATTAAAACAAATGAAAATTGCTTCTAATTATTAAAATATCTTCCAACATATTTTCACTGAAACTACTACTATTTTCTCCAAGAATGAATTTCAAACCCGGGAATGATCTTTCACCGCCAACTTGTGTGGCCGGAACTCCTAAAACTATCGTGGCAATTTTATATAAATGTTGATGCGTATTTTATTTTCTTCCCAAAATTCTAAAATATATTTTTTTCTTTCTAATCTTTTTACCATTGTCAACACTATTCGATACGAATTCCATGTCCACATCCGTAGAAATAGGGGATCTCTGTCTCTTTATAGTTAACTCTTTACTCCCTTAAAAAAAACCTGTAAATCGTCTATCGTCTCATCGGGCGTTTCAATTTTAGTAGACAATTGTCCGATGTCCACATCCGTAGAAATAGGGGATCTCTGTCTCTGTATAGTTAACTCTTTATTCCCTTAAAAAACCTGTAAATCGTCTATCGTCTCATCGGGCGTTTCAATTTTAGTAGACAATTGTCCTTCTTCATTTGCCATCGAAACTGATTTCTTTTATAAAAACTAATTTGTTCCGAATATTTTTTAAATGAGCCGTTCACTAGCCAAACTCCTTTTTGAATTTTTTTAAATTTTAGTGTCGATTAACTCTTAACTATTTATATTAAAAATAAATTTCCTTAATAGTTAAGCTTAATAATTAACTTTTAACTATTTATATTAAAAATAAATTTCCTTAATAGTTAAGCTTAATATAACTAACTGACAAAAATTTTTTTGGCCATCGAATAATAAATAATTTATTTCAGAAGCCAATTCGATTAACTCCATATTCTAATATAAATCGTGGCAATAATGGGATTCAACGTTTATAAGTTTTCGTATTATGCTTAAGACATTTTTTGAATTTATCCTTCAAAGTTAGAATTATATTTTGACATCTTTTAAAATCACTAAATTGGAAGGTTCGATTGAAAGAGGTGTAGGAAAGGTGCGATATCGCTTACACGAAAGTTTTGGCTAACCAGTTTTTATTCAATAATTCTTTTGGTTTTAGTCAAGATCTTTATTTGGTCGTCTAGGATATGACAATAAGAATTTACTTAAATAATTTTTTAATACAATGATATATATTAGATGATAACGGCGAGCTGTTCATTTTGTCATAAAAAATAATTACTGTAATCGGTTACTGTTATATCTGGATATTAATAGAACAACGCCTTTGCAAAATAAAAAATTTATTATATTAAAGAAAGTAAAAGATGATTAAATACAGAAATAATGAGACTCTACTACGACCATAACTCGATGACTGCGACTAAAAGTTGATTCCCACAAAGTAAAACATGATTAAATGCAGAAATAATGAGACTCTACTACGACCATAACTCGATGACTGCGACTAAAAGTTGATTTCCACTAGCACAGAATCGCGGCGAAAAATAGGCGCGTGACAAAAGCGGCGCGGTTTTGACGTCATACCGCGGCCTAAAAATCGGAGTGTCCAACCTTTTGGCTTTCTCGGGCCACATTTGAAGAAAAAATTTGTCTTGGGCCGCACATGAAATAAACTATTCCAACGATAGTTGATAGGCGGCCGGATGGCCACGTGGTTACGTGTCAGTGTGCCACGCAGGACAACCCGGTTCACATCTCCTGAAAAGTTTTTTGGAGTTCCAGGCCTGGCCCTGCAATCCATGCAAAAACATAAAAATTCTGATATAAAAAAATTTTTTTAATCTGGAAAAATTAGAATTTTCCTAATTTGCGGTTTTGACGTCATACCGCGGCCTAAAAATCGCTGCTGTCCAATGTCTAGATCGGGTATCCAACCTTTTGGCTTCCTCGGGCCACATTCGAAGACAAAAATTTGTTTCGAGCCGCGCACAAAATATACCAGCCATTCTCAAACCGCGGCCCGACAAGCTATTACGTACGGCCCGGAACGCACAGTCATGAATTTAATGAAAGCGCGGAATTCTTCTCCGACATGCAAAAACATAAAAATTCTGATATAAAAAAATTTTTTTAATCTGGAAAAATTAGAATTTTCCTAATTTGCTAGGTCCTTCCTGATGTACTCATAAAATTTTACAGGTTATGGGTCAGTTTGGAAAACACTGATCTACGGCATTCAGGAATTGAGAAGTCAAGAGTTTTTGTTGGTGATTTTTTAGAAGTCAGAATTTTTTTTCACGTGACACCAACCAGTTGCTGACTGCTGATATAGCAGGTTTAATGTAGGAAACAAATGTATGCGGCCTGAGGAAAAAAGGTTGAGAACCACTGAAATATACTAATTCCAACGATAGTTATTAGGCGGCCGGATGACCACGTGGTAACGCGTTGGCCTGTCACTCGGGAAGACCCGGGCCCGACATCTCCCGAAAAGGTTTTTTGGGGTTCCGGGTCCGGCCGGTGATCCTCGCCCTTCACCATCCGGTCCCTCTCCACGTGTGTATCCTCCCTCCAAGTGTGTATATCAGTGGCAGCCCATGATTGGAACTGGTCCCGTCCCTTAGTAATGTCACTGATTGGAACGGGGCGTAAAACAAAAAAAAGATAGTTGTTAAGCAAATATTTAGTAAATAATGTACAATATATGATATCCACCACGATAAATAAGCAAAAATGTCGCAACATAACAATCTTAGACTTCTTTTCGTTCAGAAATTTTTTAAAATCATTGAGCGGGTCGAGAAACTTTAATCGTTAAAATAAGAAATATGTTAGAAAATGGAAATAGGAAATGTGGATAGGTTATTTACGAAATGTAAATAGGTATTTTAAATAATAAATACTTTATTAAGTACACAAAAATCTCAATGTTTTAAAGAAGTTTACAATTTTATGTTGGATTGGAACGGGGCGTAAAACAAAAAAAAGATAGTTGTTAAGCAAATATTTAGTAAATAATGTACAATATATGATATCCACCACGATAAATAAGTAGTGGATTACTCTAAAATTAAATATTTTATAAAGCCAGAATGAACACGCGCGAGACCAATTCGATTAGCTGTACTGTATTCTGTTTACGAACCTACCGTCTTGTTTAATTTGGTTCGGTATTCTATCCCAAGTATTATTTTTTAATATTTTGTCGCGATGTGTTCCCTCTAAGCTGCGCGGGTGCGCGGCCGCGCATTAATTTTTCTAAGTTGCGTAGCCGTTTTTGTATTCTGCGCACAATGGGCTTGTTCACCATTTTTTTATTTTATATTATAAAAGAATTGCATCTAAAAATGACAAAAATCCAAATTTCACAAAAAAAGTAGTAAAATTTAGAGGGTCAAAAAATTTTGACTTCAAACACAGGCACCGGACCCTCGCTTGCACATTTTTACATAAGTTCTGAACATTTTTCTTTCCATATACTTTTATACCGCGCAGTCAGCGAAAAAATTAGAGGGAACATTGGTCGTTAACCAAGACAATGTCGAGCTGTTTTACAGAGCTCTATTTTGTCGGAAGTTCGCATAATCGGGAGTCGTTAGCCAAGACAGGTTTTTTCAAAGCTCGTCGTTAACCAAGGTACCACTGCATTTCCGTATACATTACTCAAAATCGTAAGAACTTAGTATACCATTCCGTATAATTGTAATTTAGTCGATTCAGTATCGACGTAATCCGGGTCAGATAATTAATTGGCTTCAGTCGTTAACCAAGACAGTTTTTTTTCAAAGCTCGTCGTTAATCAAGGTACCACTGCATTTCCGAATACATTACTCAAAATCGTAAGAACTTAGTATACCATTCCGTTTAATTGTAATTTAGTCGATTCAGTATCGACGTAATCCGGGTCAGATAATTAATTGGCTTCGACTGGTGATCGATTGGATTGGCGCTTCGAGTTTCCATTCGGAGGATCCGGGATCGAATTCGGGTATGGCGCTTCGAAAACTTATCGGGGACTGCTCGTCGATTCCAGCTTTTATCGCGCCACTAATTGAATCCCCCCTAGATACGCCCGTATTGCGATAGGACCCTGAATGGCTTCCGCCATTAATTTATCAGAAAATGATTCCTTCGTTAACAGAAGAGTTTATATCCATAGTATAGAGCGGGAGTGGGCCAACCTCCACTCTGGTAAATAATAGCCATAATGCCAAAAATTTCATAAATAAATAAAATGAATACAAGAAAATATCAAATCTGTTCCATATCTCAGGGATATAGTTTATGTAATTTCTAGAAAAGTAATAAATAATAATTCGTATGCTCCAACCGCCACTCTGGTAAATAATAGCCATAATGCCAAAAATTTCATAGATAAATAAAATGAATACAAGAAAATATCAAATCTGTTCTATATCTCAGGGATATAGTTTATGTAATTTCTAGAAAAGTAATAAATAATAATTCGTATGCTAAACTGTAGATACAGTGTCGTATTTCTTACAAAAACAGATGCGATTGACGGTTAACCAGAGTAAACGTTGTAAGAAATCGGTTTTATTCTTATTTATCGATAAGACTATCTATGCCATCACCAAATCGGTTTCATATTTTTAAGCCATCCCAATCCGTGGGAATGTGACCCATCTGGTGGAGAATGTATTTATATTAGCCGAGTGAGTTCGGGCACAAACGTAACTAGTATATTAGGAAATCTCGATTTCATCTATCGTTTCGATGGTTCTTTAATATAACCCCCATCATTTCCGGAAGCTTCACCGATTTCCGAATCAAGAAATCTTGGACAAAGACCGGAATCTCATTTGTCCTCACTTCCTTTGTGTCCCAATCTTGTTGGCCAGATTCTCACCTCCGCTCGAATCTAAACTGTTTAATTCCTATTGGCCCGAATCTAGCGCGGCCGATTTTACGTATAATAGCATTTCTCCGAGTTTTATTGATCTCGATGTTACTTTTCTAAACATCGTTTTTAGTCGGCCGGATTGGCCGCGTGGAAACGCATCGGCTTTCCACTCTGGAGGACCCGGGTTCCTAAACATCGTTTCTTTTCCAATACCCGAAATATCGGTGGTATGGGACGCGCGCTATTTTCTGTACGGTTAAAAGTAACGATAACGTATCGATTATCGTTTTAAAAACCATATAAAATCGTTTCTGGGATTTTCTTTTCCAATACCCGAAATATCGGTGGTATGGGACGCGTGCTATTTTCTGTACGGTTAAAAGTAACGATAACGTATCGATTATCGTTTTAAAAACCATATTTTATATTCGGATATTGATTGAGTTAAAAATGGCGCTATTAGGAAATGGTATTAGGCGCCGAATACCATTTCCTAATAGGAAATAGTTAGGAAGTAGTAAAAAATTTCTGACCCGTATTGTTAGGCAAAAAACATTTCGGCAGCTCCAGTTTTATATACAGTATTTAAAACTATTTATCTCACGTAATAATCATTTTTTCGTGGAAAAACTTACTATCGATAAAAACTTTTATCTATATTTTTTCTATCCGACCGAATGAAATGACGGTCACCTTGTATGGCTGTTGATAATCCCCATTAAAAATTTTTGAACCAATTAGCAATTTTCACGAAATTCTGTAGGCCAGAAAAGGCTTACAGAAAAAGCCATTTAAATTGACTCGGCTGCCTGGATTTTATTCCTATTTCTTATCCAAACGGCGGAAGTTCAAAATTTCTTATTTTTCTAATGAGGTGATATGGTCGGCCGCGTGGAAACGCTTTGGCTTTCCACTCTGGAAGTTTTCTTATCCAAAATTTCTTGTTTTTCTAATGAGGTGATATGGTCGGCCGCGTGGAAACGCTTTGGCTTTCCACTCTGGAAGACCGGGCTCGGTCCGTCCATCCTCGTCCTCAACCATCTGGTTAAAGCCGTCGCGGGGGTGAGCGACCGGTGGAAGGACTCGTTTCGCCTCCTCAGTTAGTAATATAGAGCGGGAGTCGATAAATCGCGGCTCTTCGGATACGTAAATATGGCTCTGAAGTGAAAATAAAACTATGGTAGTTTTCATTTATAAAATTTTTACCGAATCTTCGGGTCTACATATTTATGTGAGCCATCGTTTTTTAACACGAATTTCATTCGATGTAAATTGAGGAGCCAAATTATTGACGCCAACTCGGAATCGTGCCTTAAAAATGACAAACCGACATACAGAAACTTTCTAAGGAAATGCCAGCTCACTGATTAAAATCAATGAGAGCAATTTTCTGTATGATTTTTTTCTTCATTTTAATAAAGAAATAATTAATATTATAAATTTTTATAATATGACTTTAAATTTTCCTTACTCACTGATTAAAATCAATGAGAGCAATTTTTTGTATGATTTTTTTCTTCATTTTAATAAAGAAATAATTAATAATATAAATTTTTATAATATGACTTTAAATTTTCCTTATTTCTAAAAATATATTTATGACTCACTAATAATACTAATAATTTTTAAATCGTTGCGAGGGGCAGGTTTGGCTTTTCTGTCTCTAAAGTTTGCCGACCCTTGGTCCATCGATCATCGATATATACACTGACGGAAAAAAAAATTCCAACACCAAGAAAGACTTGTGTTAGATAAACAAAATTTGGTAGGCGTGTTTATACAGCTGAAAGATGACATCGATTCAAATTTCGCGCTTGAGTGAAGCCGTCTCGCTGGTGGGGTAAACCAATGTAGCAACGTGGTGAAGTCGACGAAATAGCAAACTGAATTTGTTTCGGTGGTCAGACGTATCCCATTTATGTTAGTGAATATGATGACCAAATACAAATAACTAATAAAAAGGGTATGGTACCACAATATGCACTAGTATACTACGTATACTACATATATATATATGGATAGACTGCTCAATAATAGTGGTGGGATTACGTAGTATAATAAAAAAAAAACCATCGATATATATACAGTATATATCGATGGATTTTTTTTATTTTACGCCCTCTTTCCAATCAGGGAGATTACTAAGGCGGCGGAGTCAGTTCCAACCACGAACTGCACCCACACCCGTGGAGAGGGGCCGGATGGTGAAAAAAACATCGATATATATATATCGATGGTTTTTTTTTATTTTACGCTCCCTTTCCAATCAGGGAGATTACTAACGCGGCGGAGTCAGTTCCAACCACGAACTGCACCCACACCCGTGGAGAGGGGCCGGATGCTGAAGAATGGGGATCACTGGGCCGGGCCCAGTACCCCAAGAAAATCCGGGACCAGACTCGGGACGCTAACCTGGGTCCTCCCGCTTGGCACGCCGACAGCGTTACCACTCGGCCATCCGGCCGCCATATATCGATGGTATAGACCAGGCGTCTCCAAACTACGGTTCGATCCGCCAATTGGACTAATTTTTGAATAAGAATCCGCAAAAAAACACGGGGTGTTGATAGATTTCAATTGCATTAATTAAAATTGTGTTCAAAATATATTCTCGTATAGCAAAAAGTAACCATAAGCCAAGTTACGGTCTTTCTGACTATAAAAGGTCGGTTAAAACGGACTTACGAAGAGAAAGTTTGAAAGAATTGAAAACGAAATAAAACAGTTACATCCGAATAAACATTCTTATCAATGAAAAAAATTTATGTCGCACGAAATAAGAACACTTAAAAAAGTCGGTAAAAACACGATTAAAATGAACTAACGAGCAAAAAACGAAACAAAAACAAAATTTCCCGATCTGTATTCATTGTAAAAAGACTCGAGGCAATACGAAACAAAAAAGTTACATGTAAAATTTGAAAAAGATTATAGACAATTCTACCGATCTACACAAGGGCTCCACCCCATATTGGTTGTGACGTCACCTCGCCGCCATTACAATGCGGACGCTTAGTATTTGTTATAAACAAATAAAAAACAAGTCGGCCAAATTGGCCGCGTGGAAACGCTTCGGCTTTCCACTCTGGAGGACCCGGGTTGGAGTCTCGGGTCCCATCCCTCGAAAATATTTATCATGGGGTCCGGGCCCGGTCCGTCGGTCGCCGTCCTTCACCATCCGGTCGACCCCTCCGTAGGGGTGGGTGGCCTGTGGAAGGGCTGGTTTTGCCCGCCACTTAGTATTCTACCAGAATGGAGTGTAAAGTCATCTGTTGATAAAAAAAAAAACGAGAAGCAAATGCATCCGGTAATCTGATCGTTGACGAAATGGAGACAATTGAAATCGGTGATGTAAAAATCTAATCGGTACATTAAAACTATTGTCATAATCGACGATAAAATTAATTTTCCATTGTTAAAAATAGGAAGATCAAAATATGAAATACCTAAAGAAAATTCTAGGTGGTGGGAGATAAATAATCCTTCAGTCTGGCTTCAGATCGCGTACGAAAAGTGATTTTTCGGAATTCGGATCGAATCTAAAATTAAGATACGAAATTTAAAAAATTCCTTCGCAAATATTTTGTATGATCGATTATCTAATGGCGATACACCGTTATTAGAAAATTAATGTATACTAGAAGTTTATTTGGATCCGCCTTATCAAATTTTACTTACTTCTTCACAAAAAATACAGACTGTTCGACATTTGAGCCGCTACTTGCCAAATCGATTAACTCCACAAAACGAAAAGTAGAGAAAAATGATAAAATAATATAGATTGTTTTCTAAAATTCCCTTTAAAATATAAATTCAAATAAACATGGTAGAATGTTTTATTACAAGTGCAGCTTGTATCTAACGACATATAAAATGCGTAAGGTAGCACATCCTTGGAGTAATCGTTATTTTTATTACAATTTTTGTGTGACTGAGGGAGTTAATCGATTTGGCGAGTGAAAAGAAAAAATAATAATAATATCATCGAATTCGATCTTGAAAATATTTTAAAAAATAAGTTAATGCGGTGTATATTTCAAACGTTAAACAAAAGTTTGGTTGCTAGATAATGTCGGAGCATTGCCAGAACGAGGCCGACGCAGAGTTAAGGTGGGTTCACACTACGACCGATTTTTTTTTTGTTAACAGATGACGCCACTTTCCATTCAGGGAGAATACTAAGTGACGGGGCGAAACAAGCCCTTCCACCGGCTGCCCACCCCTGCGGAGGGGTCAGCCGGATGGTGGAGGACGGGGATCGACGGCCGGGCTCGGACCCATGATAAATACTTTTCAAGGGGGTGGGACCCGAGACTCGAACCCGGGTCCTCCAGAGTGGAAAGCCGAAGCGGTTCCACGCGGCCAATACGGCCGACACTACGACCGACTTCACCGATTCGAGCCAGACCAATCACATTACACCGCCGACTGTTGTTGTTATGAAAACGTGACGTAGAATCGTTCGAGTCGGTCGTAATGTGAACCCAATTTTTGGCGCCGTTTCCACTGTACGATTTCGTCCAGCACGACCTCGTCCAGTAGCTTCCGATTTCGGACAGCCAAACGTTTACGCGCTTACATTGGCCGTATAACGGATCCGAAACTTTTGTAAACGTCGTATCGAAGTAGCCAATAACGAATGTTGTAAAAATAAACCAATCAAATATGTCGATAGAAAAAGATGGAGAAAAGGAAGTTGTTTTATCAATTTTGATAAATATAATGTTTAACTTAACACTTTTGGAAGGAAGATACAATCGTATAGAGATGAGAGCAGTGGATTACTCTAAAATTAAATATTTTATAAAGCGAGAATGAACACGCGCGAGACCAATTCGATTAGCAGTACTGTATTCTGTTTACGAACCTACCGTCTTGTTTTATTTGGTTCGGTATTCTATCCCAAGTATTATTTTTTAATATTTTGTCGCGACATTCTTTTCAGCGGGTTGGACAGCCCTGGTCTAGATAGATTCAACTTTTCCGCCACGGTAAAATCTGTCGAGATAACGTCCACCACGCATTTTGCCACGTTGAATTGTTGGTAACCTTAACACTGAAGATGACGGGATTATTTGTTATTAAATCTCATCTTTTTGATCAGAATTGCGTAGAAACATTGTTCGTATTTCTTTTTATAAATATTTTCGATCCAACATTTTCCCTTTGTTAACATTTCATGGTTCACCGCCATGTTTTTCAAAGCTCTGCTTTACAACAAAGTAGTTTCTTATGGGCTGTCGAATCGGTGACGTCAATCCGTAATAGTCCGTATCCAGCAAAAAGTAGGATGGAGGTCTACTCGATCCGTTCCGTGGTTTTGCTCTCCGTAAATGGGCCGTCGCTAGGAAACCGGATCCGTTTCGCTGGACGAGTAAACAGTGCTTTTCGTCGCTTAGCGTCCATTTTGTTTTACACGAAATGAATGGTGGGAACACCACTAACAAGTAAGATTCTTGGAGAAAGCGAAGCGTTCCAGACTGTGGAAATCTGCGAGTGGAATCGCCCCCGCATTTATCCGCGACGGTTTTGACCGTTCCACTTTCCGCGGAACCAATCTTCAGGCAATGTTTCCACCGTACGATTTCGTCCAGCGAAACGGATCCGGTTTCCTAGCGACGGCCCATTTACGGAGAGGAAAACCACGGAACGGATCGAGCAGACCTCCATCCTACTTTTTGCTGGATACGGACCACTACGGATTGACGTCACCGATTCGACAGCCCATAAGAAACTACTTTGTTGTAAACCAGAGCTTTGAAAAACATGGCGGTGAACCATGAAATGTTAATAAATATGGTTGGTGAAAATGTTTGTCTTCACGATAAATCCCGAAAAGAATATCGCGACAAAATATTAAAAAATAATACTTGGGATAGAATACCGAACCAAATTAAACAAGACGGTAGGTTCGTAAACAGAATACAGTACAGCTAATCGAATTGGTCTCGCGCGTGTTCATTCTGGCTTTATAAAATATTTAATTTTAGAGTAATCCACTACTCTCATCTCTATACGATTGTATCTTCCTTCCAAAAGTGTTAAGTTAAACATTATATTTATCAAAATTGATAAAACAACTTCCTTTTCTCCATCTTTTTCTATCGACATATTTGATTGGTTTATTTTTACAACATTCGTTATTGGCTACTTCGATACGACGTTGGTCTATACCAGGGGTCGGCAAACTTTTCAAACAGAAGAGCCAATCCTGTCATTCACAACGATTTAAAAATTATTCGAGAGCCATAAATACGTTTTACAAATAAGGAAAACTTACATGAAGAAAAAATCAACAAAAAATTGATTTTTGGTTTTAATCAGTGTGAACAATGAGCTGACTACCGTGTGCTCAACTATTCCCTGTATACCCAACACCGCTCGCTTTCCCCTTCCTGACGTCATGCTTCAGGCATTTTAGTGCCACGAAATTTTGCGAGACCTATAAAACAAATGAAATCACCATTATGTGAATAAAT
>AYEL01063887.1:0-34339 GCA_000484575.1 Olivierus martensii
TGCAACAGTTCACTAGTTTTTAGTTTCTTAAAGATGATTTCTAGACGATTATTATTTTAAATTCTGCCAACAAGTCTGATTCTATTGTTTGTTTGTGTTATATAGTACTTGACACCCGCGAGTGGTGTGATGTCGCAATTTCGGATTCCATTAGAAAAAGAAAAAAGTCTATCCGAGATCCTACAGTTCATATAGACAATAAATCAGTGAGTGCATATCACTGTTCATTCGCCATCAAAAGGCAAAATCAAATCTTATCTGTACCTCCATCAAAAAGCAAAATCAAATCACCTCTGTATAATAATCATTGAATCTATCAGCTTCTAATCAGTGTTTACGAGTTCGTTTTGTAGCAAATATAGTAAATAAATACTATTTTCCATATTTTTAGGACATTTTTAAATGTGTTTTATCTGCATTTTTAATATTTACTATGGTTGTGGGAAGGAACCGGAACCATTGAATCTATCTTTCTAATCAGTGTTTACGAGTTCGTTTTGTAGCAAATATATACTATTAATAAATACTATTTTCCATATTTTTAGGACTTTTTAAATGAGTTTTATCTGCATTTTTAATATTTACTATGGTTGTGGGAGTTTTATCTGCATTTTTAATATTTACTATGGTTGTGGGAAGAAGCCGAAGTTTTATCTGCATTTTTAATATTTACTATGGTTGTGGGAAAGAGCCGGAACGAATTAATCAATTTTCAATTAAATTCTATGGGGAATCGTGCTTTGGATAACGATGGTTTTGGTTAACGACGGTGCCGCTGGAACGAATCGCCGTCGTTAACCAAGGTACTACTGTATTGATGTAATATTAAATGAGAGATGACAAACGAATATTCGTTAATAAGTATCGTCTTTCAAAAATTTATTCTCCGCGCAATACAATAAAGAAAAGTATTTTCTTATTCTTAATTTTTAGCTATTTTAATTAATAAAAAAGAATTATGTCTATGAAATATTTTAAAAACAATACAATATTCAAATTTTTTTAGCGGCGGATGGACGCGAATCCGGGTCCGGCATCTGCTAAAAAGTTTTTTCTGGGTTCTGGCCCGGCCCGGCCATCCCCACCCTTCACCATCCGCTCCCTTCCACGGAAGTGGGTGCAGCCTGTGGTTGGAACCCCACCTTAGTAATCTTCCCGATTGGAAAGGGGTGTAATAATGCAAAAAATATATATTCAAATTTTAGGAAATTATTCAAAATTATCTACCTATTAATTTTGAAGCACGAAATCCTTACAGGCAAAGGCCGGATTGGCCGCTTCGGCTTTCCACTCTGAAGGACCAGGGTTCGAGTCTCGATTCCCACTCCTCGAAAATTTTTATCGTGGCATCCTCCACCATCCGGCTGACCCCTCCGCCTGGAGGACGGTCTGTGGAACGGCTCGTTTTGCCCCGTCACCATAGTATTTCTAGAGAATGAAATGTGGTTGACCAAAAAAAAAGTCCTTACATACAAGATACTCCTTTTACAACAGATAAGATGCTAAATCCCTTTACAAGAGAGCGGTAGCGGATAGTTTTAATATATCCATAATACATTTTAAATCGTTGGTGGCGCAAAAAATATAATACTTTGTAGACGCATTAAAAATATCGATAGAAAATAATCATAATTACGGATTACAATAGTCTGTGAAATGAAAATTTGGTTTCCGTAATATATTAAGGAATTTCAGTGTTCCTTTATTTAAGAGAAGTGAAGTGACCGAGGCCAACAACTAGTAGTACTAGTCGAAACTTTTGATCCAAATAACGACGAGAGAGATGTCGGCTGGTAGCGTATTCTGTATGGTAGTGAGACCGGGGTGTGGCGGAATATTTCGGAGTCGTACGACAGCTTACGAAATGAGGTATATGGGGTGTATTAACCGTGGCGTGGTCCAGGATTGAATATAAAAAACACTTAACGCATTATGAAGAGGAAATGACAAAGTATAATTAAATTTGTAATCTTAAACGTTTTTCCTTTAGATTCGAACAGTAGAGTTACAAAAAAAAAATCGTTTTAGGTTAAAGTTAAGCGGAGGATAATCGTAATCCTAATAATCTCGCGCCTTAGTTATCCAGTCAAAATTTAAACCAAGGAATATTTTGTGTCATTAAAGCTCGTTAATGATTGTTTACCCGCCAGTTTGGAGAACGTCTTACCAACTCCTTTTCACTGGAAAGAATAAGAAGCTAACCACGCCTGATGCCTTTTAAAATACCGTATTATTCTTAGAATAGGCCTTAATATCATTTCCTAATTAATTATTATCGAGTGAATAACCGTGATATAAATTTCCATGTTGTTATTTAATAAGAGTACGCTAGTGACTTATATAATTCGGTACATTACATTCAACGGTATATTAACGTTCATAAAAAATATAAAACATTTATTACAGATAATCTGAGAGATTATGACCAGATTCTGCCATCTATCGCGATGTTTTAATCGATACGTGTGTAACTTATATTTAATATTTGTATATAATATGGGAATAATAGTAATAGTAATCGTCTATTAACGGAAAGAAAAAAAAAATTGTGATGAATTGTCGTTAAAAATAACCATTCCGTAAGAACTCTGAGATGATAAACTGTATTACTATATTCACTTTATTTAAAATATTTTGTATTTTCGTTAGGAACTCTGAGATGATAAACTGTATTACTATATTCCCTTTATTTAAAATATTTTGTATTTTCGTTTAATTTTTTTCGCATTATTTCTATTAATATTTTAAAACCATTATTACAGTTTAATTCTTAAATTAGATTTCGAGTAAAATAATTACTGTTTAAAATTTCATCCGGAAGATGGCGGAACGTACTCGAGAAGTTGCGTTAGTTATAATTTATTGCCACAGATGGAGCCACATTTATTTGTATTTTAAAACAAAAATTAAAAAATCAGATTATCGCGCCTGCGTTAACATTTCAAAAATAACATCGGCAGGAGGGTTGGAGTGAATGAAGCGATCCATCACGTTTTCTGATCTTTAGAAAAACATTATATAAGGCAAACCCTAACCTATAGTCATTTATCACAGAAAGACCACGCCCCCTGTCGGAAATTTTAGGCGTCGGCTGTTTGGCCCGGAGCCCGCTTATTTTACTGGAAGAACGACCGAGATTTAACTGAGACGTCAGCGGAGATTAAGAGAGATATCGGTAGATCCATAGTTTAGATCCCATGGAGTTACACGTCACGTGAATCGATCGGCGGATTCCGCCAATAATTTCCTATCGGTGTTTTTCTGCCAGACTAATGGTAGCCTAGACAAATACACTATTTGCGTTAGAACGACAAAGTTGTTGACCATGGCAATGGAGACGCGTTTAGATAATTATAGCGTTTTGTCTCCGCCAACCCGATTACCGTCGGAGGAGAAAACTTGTCGGGTGATCGTCCGGGCGTGGGAAAATGCCCATTTTCGTCCGGTTACCACCTACCTGGTTAGACCCGGAGGGAATCGGACGTTGGCTGACGGAACAAGAAACAATTTAGATTATTATCCGGAGAGCATCCTTCGGAAATAACCTAAATTGGGCCAAGCCCGGTTCTTTCTCCCGACCTTATCATTTGAGGATAAATGCTAAACGAATCTGGTCTGTTAGTCAATCTCTTCACGTGACTCGGATCGACAGTTAACGTTGTAATATAACGTTGTAGACCTTCGAACTAAAACTACTTTTCTACGGTACGGTTGTCACGTGACAGCACGTGCAGAATTTTTACTTCCAGTTATGGTAAATGACGGTAATATAACGTTGTAGACCTTCGAACTAAAGCTACTTTTCTACGGTACGGTTGTCACGTGACAGCACGTGCAGAATTTTTACTTCCAGTTAAAGTCACGCAATGATCATTTTGCGCAATCGCTATCTCTTCGGGTTCTGTTTTAAGAATTCGCCAGTGATTGGGATGCAAAACGAGACAAGTAATTGTTGTCTGGCACGATGCAATTCTGGCAGTGGATGATGCGTGACTGTTTTTTTAATAACCGATCCGTTTAATATTGCCGGGACATGGTTCCAAAATCTGCATATTGTGGTGGCTAAAGTTCTACTTCGCGTATTTAGTATAGAATGAAAGCCTAGGTCACACTATCCGTTCTTTATCTATCGTCGATTTGGCACCTACATTCTACGGACAGCGTTAAAAATTTTTCGTACTCTATAGCGTCGAGTGATGCCAATCATTCGATCGAATTCAGACGCAGTTAATCGGCTGTTTAATCGGTGGCTAAAAAGGGACATGGTTTCAAAATCTGCATATTGTGCTGGCTAAAGTTCTAATTCGCGTATTTAGTATAGAATGAAAGCCTAGGTCACACTATCCGTTCTTTATCTGACGTCGATTTGGCACCTACATTCCACGGAGAGCGTTTAAAATTTTTCGTACTCTATAGCGTCGAGTGGTGCCAATCATTCGATCGAATTCAGACGCAGTTAATCGGCTGTTTAATCGGTGGCTAAAAACCAGTGGTTAGGCGTCAAACCATACTAACACGTGAGCAGCGCGATTTATGGTCGCTGGTCACGTGACCAGAAGGGTGGCTTAGGCTTTGAAGACTGTATTATCTACCGCGATGCGGGAAAGCATTAAGTCGAGACAGACCCTATTACTAGCTAATTAGACAATGACGCACGGTCTTCGTCTGTAATTTGTAGATGGCCGCCTGGCAGTGATGGATGCCCCTAGCCTACTATTCGAAACCGGACGGGTGGCCAGTCACGTGACTATCGATGCCATCTAGGCCCTAAAGTCATACAAAGCGAAACGTGGCGCATTTAATCGGGGCCGGATTAAGATCCTTCCAGGGCTCCAAAGCCCTGGAAGGATCTTAATCCTTCCAGGACGACAAACACTGGTAGCCTGAGTAGGCTCAAACATTTTTAAAGTAAATTATCAAATTATTCAATAATTTTTAACCCGCTTTTGGGGGCCGCTACGGTCCAGGGTCCCGATATACCCGCTCGTAGTGTCTAGTGGATAATCTCGCTCCGCATTTAATCAGACGAAATAAACCCGCGATACTTATACTGTAATTACGTTCGAGCCCGATAGTAGAAATCGCGCACCAATCAGCTGTCACACGATTATTAAAATGAAAAGTGTAAACGGGTATCACACGACGCGAGAGATTTAACAAAGCGAAACGTGGCGCATTTAATCGGGGCCGGATTAAGATCCTTCCAGGGCTCCAAAGACGACAAACACTGGTAGCCTGGGTAGGCTCAAACATTTTTTAAAGTAAATTATCAAATTATTCAATAATTTTTAACCCGCTTTTGGGGGCCGCTATCCCTGGAAGGATCTTAATCCTTCCAGGACGACAAACACTGGTAGCCTGAGTAGGCTCAAACATTTTTAAAGTAAATTATCAAATTATTCAATAATTTTTAACCCGCTTTTGGGGGCCGCTACGGTCCAGGGCCCCGATAAACCCGCTCGTAGTGCCTAGTGGATAATCTCGCTCCGCATCTAATCAGACGAAACAAACCCGCGATACTTATACTGTAATTACGTTCGAGCCCGATACTAGAAATCGCGCACCAATCAGCTGCTGTCACACGATTATTAAAATGAAAAGTGTAAACGGGTATCACACGACGCGAGAGATTTAATATAAAATATTCGCCTCGGGCCATTGACGTTTCGAACCGCGCGAAGCACTCGGTTCAAAATGGGAGGAACAGGTAACGCGTGCAGATATCACGTGATCCAGGCGCTGACTCGTTTGATGGCATGATCGATCGGAGCGCTTACTGACAGGCTCGAGCCTGGTTTCGACCTTTACCAAGCCGAGCGAGTAGACAGAACATAGGGAAGCCGATAATTGCAGGTTCGTACTTCCGCCTGGGATGGATAGGGGCTCGGGGCTACTGGCCAAACCTCCAATCCGACATACAAATTCCTGTAGATGGATTTTATGGCGGGCCGCCATTTTAAGAACAAACTGCGGCCCTCCGTTGATTTGTTGGCGGCCCGCCTCACCATGTGTTATTTTAACCAGTCACACCGTCGACCAAATATTATTTGTAGTTTTCAAATAATATTCTTCCGATGCGAAATTACGTTTATAGTGATTCGATAATAAAATTTTTAAACGGTAAGGAAAAAAATAACAATTATATTTATGTGTACGAAACAGGTCATTTAAAAAAATTGTAGACGCGCACCAGGTAGCACCGCCGCTTAACTAATGAAAATTTAGAATCAGTCTAGCTCTAGAGTTTGGTTATTACCAACGTCGAAGCTAACATAAAAAAAAAAGAAAATGATTAAATCCGTGCCATAGCGGGCATCCAATTAAAAATTCTTTGTTTACTTTCGATAATGTGGCTCAGTTACATCTAATTAATAAACACGAAACCATATATAACTTTGGTAGGTTTCCTATCAGCCACAGCCAATGTACGCGGCGCTGGGTCTTAACCAGTCTGCGCATCCTCCGTGACATTTTCGGCAAAATTTCGACCAGAAAATGCTGAAGGTACTGACGCTGGTTGCCAAATTAGAACAGCTCCGAATGAAAGTTAATCATCAGTAGCGGGTGCCGGCCAAGCGATTTTTAAGCGCAAATAATGAAATCTAAATTTTAGATGTTTGAACAACAAATACTGGTAGTTGCGATGAATAATTTTAGTAAAAATTCTTTACAATCGCCTACTTTGATTTTATCTTGGCCATTTGACGAAAACTGAATCTTAGCCACATCCATATAACACTAGATGACTCAATTTTCGAGTACTACAGACATCCGATGCGCGTATAGTGAACAATTTTCTGTCCCCACTATCCTCGTATACTATCCAGCAACTCCCGCATTTCTGAAAATGCCCTCCTATTAAAACAAGTTGCCGAGCCCTGATCAGTAGCGTCTGATCACGCGATTACATCGAATGTTTTATAACGCGAACGATATCGGAAGATAAATGAATAAAGATAGTGCTTAGTCGTAATTATCGAAACGATACAAATAAGATCGATGGCGAAAGCGCTCCTATCGAGTTGGAGGAATTAGCGCATTGAATTTCGTTTTAAGTGGCGGAAATTCACCATCTATGTCAGGCGTGTCAAACTCATTTTAATTCGAGCGCCATTTAACGAGCCTGTAAGATGGCCGCGGGGCACAACGTTTTCAATTTTTTTAAAATTACATTTTAGAGTAAAGATTCAGAAATATGGATAGAATAATTAAAAACATTGTGTAATGAGCCTGTAAGATGGCCGAGGGGGCACAACGTTTTCAATTTTTTTAAAATTATATTTTAGAGTAAAGATTCAGAAATATAGATAGAATAATTAAAAACATTGTATAATCGAATGAACATATTGCAAAAATATATAATTACTACATAATTGTTTTAATTACGCGTGTTTTTTAAATTTAATTCCTCGCTATCAATCTTTAATTTTCTATTAAAAGTTAAAAGTCACATTTTCTGTATAGAAACAAAAGCTTTCCATTAAAATTTTAAAAATTCAAAATATCCATAAAAACAAAAGCTTACCATTAAATTTAAAAAAATCAAATATCGTAACTACTTACATTTTTTCAATAAGTTAATAATACAAGAAATAAATCTTTAACCAGTCCGTTAGCGCGTCCTTTATACACGTCCTTCGAAGAGGAATTGCTTGGAACTCGATTATTGTATTTGGCTATCCAAAAAAAATACCGGTTCTCATTTATGACTTTTTGTTTTTTGGTAAGAATTTTGCGCGAAACGATGTAGTCCCGGCAGGAAAGCGCTTAGTTTGTGCCACCAATCCGAAAGCCATCTGTACGTATATGTCGGATAAGGCCAATCGAAAAATCTTGTACAACAAATTTCGTTAAAATCAAACTAGTGCATCGTATTATATGACATAGCTACCAAGCGAGAATTACTTCCTATTATTTCCTAAAATATTGTTCTCGTTTTCATTTTAGTTAAGAACATTGGGGGCCACTAAAAATCACTTCGAGGGCCGCCAGTTTGACACCCTGATCTATGTTATAAAAATGACATAAACCCTTAAAAAATGCTCAAAAATCGATATGGCGCCAAACTTCTGCCATAATTCACCAGAACAGACTTTAAGAAAAAAATTGGTGACTGCCCGGCACCATAACGAATATAAGAGGCCGCCTGGTAACGCCTTGGCCTGCCGCGTACAGGACCCGGGTCCGGCATCTCACTAAAAGTTTTTTTGGGGCCCTTCCGTCTTTCATCATCCGGCCCCCTCCACGGATGTGGGTTGGAACTGGCCCGCCCCTTAGTAATCTCGTTGATTGGAAAGGGGCGTAAAAAATAAACATAAAAAATGATGAATATAAATGGCACGACGTTGCGTCATTTAAGAGTACTGTTTTTGATCACGTGGCATTTAAGTAAAACGTCATAAAGTGAGAAATTCCGGTGAAAGCCTTTAAGCGGTAAACCGAATACACAACTGTTTCTCCACTGTGAAGAGCGTGGCAAAATAATTTTGATCATGTGGCATTTAAGTAAAACGTCATAAAGTGAGAAATTCCGGTGAAAACCTTTAAGCGGTAAACCGAATACACAACTGTTTCTCCACTGTGAAGAGCGTGGCAAAATAATGTAAAATTTGTCTTATAACGTATTTTCGCTGAGATTTTCATTATTATAGAGCTTTTTTTTTACTTCTCGGTGTTACTATTGTCGGGCTACAATAGTCAACTGTAAAGATTTCGGAAAGACGTGTCACGTGACTGGTTCCCGGCTGCATTTTTATGGAGCGCAGATGTGTACAGAGAGAGATTTTCGTGAAACGGAGGCTTGACAGCTGCAGAAACTTCTCACGACCTGCCGTCACGTGACGGCTAGACCCTTTGTCACGTGTTGCTCACTTGACAAAAGCAGAAGTACTAACGGATCGGGGAAGAAAAAAACAGACGGTGTCCCATTACATCGTCACCGCGTGCCAACGTGCGGGCCGCACAGTTCAAAGAGACTGGACGCGTGCACTCCCCCCTACGAAACGCCTGAAAAGATGACGATGCAACAGATTTTTTTCTTTCGCTTCTTTGTGGTTAAGCGGGGACGCGCTTGTTTACTGCTTCCCTTTTCTGACGTTCTCACCGCTGGATACCACGTCACGTGGTTTTGGCTGTAAGGGCGACTTAATTGCGTCACATGGTTGGATAAACTGACAATGTAATGTCACGTAGTTATAGGAAGAATCACGTGGTTTTGACATTCTTCAGCTTCGTCCTAAGGTTTTCGCATTCCTCCATTTAAAAATTTGGCTTTTTTTTGTATCAGGACACTGGTACAGGTGATAGCTCGAAATGATTCTAAAAATGGGTCATACGACTGCCTTTAACACGAAGAAAATATTATAAAGTAAAATTCTATAGAGATAATTTGATCTCCATTCTACGCTGCACAAAACTGTGTTCAAGTAACAAGAAATTTCGCGACAGAGCGTTTCCGGAATTTGAGACTAACGTGATTTTGTTATAAATTTGATTAAAATCTGCGTGCCTAACTTCAGCTCCTAAACTATTTACGTGACCATTTGTTTTTTGTTATACGACTTAATGCATCTCTACAACTAAAGCGTCGATAATTTTTAAGGACCGATGCATTAATCGAATTTGATGCGCCAATTCTTTCACCAGACGATTGTTATCTGAAGTAACACTCGACCAATGTTGTTATACAGAATCTTGTTTATCACGTTTAAAGGAATCGGCCGGTACACTAGTTTGCTACATTTTTGATAGACCAGATAGAAAACGATAAAAAGCAACGCTTGAATAGAGCTTACTGAATGATCGAAAAGACGTTTGACAGTTTTCTTTAGTAGTCTATTTTACCACAGAGAAAGTGACCGAGAAAGGAAAACTCGATAGGGAGAGTCTAGAAGAAAAGAAAAACTTTCTGTAAGCTAGCTATAGTTATAAATAAACAAGCGTTATGTGATAAAATATAAGAGGATTTCGTTTCGCTATTCGTTTTGTACTTGTTATGTGTACAATTTTGGCGAAGAAATAAGTTAGTTTATACGTACCACATTGCACTATATAAACTATCATACTAGCGCATTAGAAATATTTGTGAAGTTATCATTATTACATAACCAACCAGGTGCCGACTTCTAGAATTTACAACGTAGCAATGATTTCTAGTCTGTCTTATCGCTGGTGAAGAGAGGCGCTTATACCCATGACTATCAAAAAATTTTTTCCAATATGAAACCCAATTTCCACCACACATTTTGATCGAAATTTCATACCAAAATACGAAAAATTCGTTTAATACAAGTCAATTATTTCGCCAGAACGGACGTGAAAAATATGCCCATTGAATGTAGAAAGGGGAGGAAATTCGAGCTGATATCACGTGACAAACATCACTTTCTTTAGTTTAGCGCAGACTTGGCCAACCCTAAATGTTACGCGGCCAGCTGGGCAACTGACAGGTTTTCGCGGGTCACGTATCAGATAACAGTATTTAAAAAATAAAAATAATTAAATGCCATTATTTTTATTTTTCGTCATCTCGGCCACCTATGGTCGATAGATTTGTCGTTTTATTCACCGAGCTATGGTGAGTCGTAACAATATTAAATTTGCCGAAATAAGATGGCGGAACTGCGCCAGTGTTATAAAAATCATCTGGCCTGGTTTAACACGAAAATGGTAAAGTCGGGCCGAGATAAGCTTGTCACGTGATTTCGGATTTTTTCTAATCGATGCTAACCAACATTTTCCTTTGGCTTAAACAAACCTAGTGGGATCGGAAACCATTTTCTGGTTGGAAATCACGTGATACGGTTAGTTTTTCCATCGGCTACTCGAAACCACGTAACACAATTCGATTTCGGTCGGCTAAACAGAAGGTTATTCAGACGGGTCTCGGTCAGTCCCATCAATGGAAAGACGAAATCCGACATCTGCAGGCACACAGAAAACGATTGTGCGCGCGTGTTGTCGGTATTTGCACGCACGCAGTTCCCTTTCAGCGTCCACCGCGTGGAGAATGTCACCCCTTTCATACCCAGGAAGGATTAAGTGCGCGTCTTGTGCACCTTACACCTCTGTTCAGTCTTCCACAATACGATCTATTCATCCACCCGGTTTGCTATATTTGGCTCTCCCCACCACGTGACATTGTGTATCTGACACAAAAAATCGGATCCTGGCTCGCACTACCATCGTGTTTACTTTTCATCTACTACCACGTCTTTGTAGTAGCTGCGACTCGCTCGGTTCTTCGTGGTTGGAGTAAAGATGAACAGATAAATAACTTGGCAAACAAATTAAAATTTATAAGTTCGAGTAACTTACACCTTGGAAACTTTGGTTTTCTTCCTCACTAAATTAAACTAAATACTCGACTTAATTAGCTCAACTATTTAACTTAATTGTAAGCGGTATCGATACTTTCAGTTATTTGGCCATTGGTGCCAATACATTCCGACAATGGCCGCCAATTTACAGACAGCCTAAGTATTGTCACGTGACGGCAGTATTCGGGCGCATATCTTAACATAATAATCTCCGATAGTATGGCTCGATACGATTTGTTGCGTATATAATTATTTATTCACTGTATACTGTATTTGAACGCAGCCGTTAATTACTGACTAAAGAATTCTATTCGTCAATACCTGTTGGGTGAATCCCCGACTATTAAAGACATAGTATCCACCACGCAACAGCTTTAGTATTTGGAAATTCGTGCCTCGCACCAGTGTTTTAATTATCTTTTTCTAAAATAGCGGGAGGTCTTGTAGCTATGGCTAATTTCGGCGTCTGGAACGAGTCACGTGCTGATCAGGAACACTCCGGTTAGCCGTTGATGGCCATATGCGGCAGTTCTTACTTGTTAGCTCATCCGATCAAAATCTACTCGACTACAACCAGTACAAAAATGAGCCGAAAAAGACATATACATTGCGTAACGTAAGTGAATAGAAAATTTAAATTATCTGGCGTTTTATGCAAATTATGACCAGTGATTGATGTGACGTGAGAGACACCTGTCGAACACGTGCGAGCCAAGAACACGTGCGACGGTGATATAGACAAAAAGCTACTGGCAACAGGATTTCCAGCCCAATCAAACTAGGGAGCGGAAGAAGGGGAGGTGCTCTGATTGGTGGAAGGGAGAGACGATTGTTAACTCGGTCATTTCACCTGACGGTTTGCACTTATCGTTAAGGCAGTCAAGTGTTTGGACAGGATGACGTTGCCGGCAGAAAAACCGTTAGGACTAGGTATAAGACCCAGCGAAAATAGAAGGGTGAGATTTGTTTATTCGCTCGTTTCTTTCCTGTATTTTTATGAGGGGGAAGGTAATGGTGGGGTTTGTTTTCCCAACTTAAACCGACTTTTCGCTCTCGAGAGTTTTCTTATACTCGGGATTTTCCGTTAGACTACTATTCGGAGATATGGCCAAAAGAAATAAACTAAAATGTTTACCAGTGGCCGAATAATACTCTAATAACGAAAATCTATCTACAAATCTGCACATTCGCTATTATTTGTTTCGGTTATGCATTAAATCAATTACGAACACGTCCTTAGAAGCTATGAAGCTCTTAGTAACCTTTATTAGGATACTGTTCTATCCTTAAATATCGCTTTTCCTTAATTATTTCTTAATAGGAGTAGGAGAATTTTAGCATCTTTACGGATTTCTCTAACTTAATCCATTTTTCCCTTTAAATCTCATTACCTTATTTTCCTCCACAATTGGCTCTTCCAATTTCCCCCTTTCTATTCACCATCTCTTTATTAGCTTATTTACAGCGCTGTTCTTGGATCGCTCTGTTACTAATCTTGTTTCCATTATTACTCTTCTTATACAAATATATTATAAGTTAAAAAGGAAATCTAACGAATTTACAGACATACCTATGACATTCGATCCTTTAATCGAGGCCGAAATGGATACTTTTAGAATCTGATCGTTTAAAGTGTGAGACCAAGATCTGGTCGATCAAGTATTATCCACAATTTGACAGGAGGCCATGGTCCGAGTAACGAGTCTAGTGCCTCTTCGCTTGATCGATCTGGTGTGAAATGGGCTTAACTGTGTGAAAATCTCATTAAAGGATCTTTGTTCGTTTGTCAAAATGGAGGATTTTTGTATTTTTCAGGCTTCAAAACCTTTGATGGAAAAGAAGAGGAGGGCCAGGATAAACAAGAGCTTAACAGAGTTAAAGTCGCTTATCTTAGATACGGTCCAGCGAGAGACCCAGGTAAGTTCTTTATAAATTTATTTGGCTGTTGGGTGATGATTTCTAGCTTTCGAATAATTTACGTTAATTCCTTTAACCGTTACGTTAAATTTCTAACGTCGACCACTTCTGTTGTATTCGCCACGGCCATCAACACCGTGACGTAACATCTGTATATTTACTGACGTAACAATAGCCTATGGAAATATAATAGTTAAAATAATTATATAAACGCGTATTGGAATATTTCCGATTTTTTCTGTTAAAATATTTATTTAACAGCCTTTACTCTTCCAGGTCTTAGTCCCAAAAGAAAATGTCGTTTGAATTAATTTTTAAATGGAAACACAACTTATAATTTAATTCCGTTTCGGTAATAACGGATTTAGGTGAAAGCCAAGAGTCGAAAGCATCCGATTGGATGATTAACGCCAATAATAAAATTTGTCTCACGCAACTTGTCGCCGATTTATCTGACAATTAGAGCCGTGTTACGGACGGTGTCGTAGCCATACTCGGGGGCACGGGCGTTTCCTATCATCACCTCGACCGCGAAAAGACTCGAAACTTTTGATGACGACGATAAGAGGATGATTATGTTGGCTCTTTCTCTTTCAGAATTCCCGACATTCTAAGTTGGAGAAGGCGGACATTTTGGAAATGGCGGTCAGACATCTACAAACTTTGCAAGATCAGGAAAAGAAAGGTAAATTAGCTTCTAACTACCATATTCATTGTTTTATCAAGACTATAGAGTCCTTTAACCGTTTAATAATAATAACATCACTGGTATATTTAACGATTTTCGAGACGACTGGCGGTCGGTCATGCTATTAATTATCTACATAATCAATATAGAGTCCTTTAACCGTTTATTAATAATAATATCACTGGATATTTAACGATTTTCGAGACGACTGGCGGTCGGTCATGCTATTAATTATCTACATAATCACTAAATACAGTACATCGGTGTATTAAAAGGATTCTCAAAACTAGTGATACGATTCTTGGCAAGTATTCGAAATTATGTCTCGAATACATCTGCCAAGAGATTTGATAAATACGTATAGTTCAACAAGCTAAAACCATCCTATCTGCTTCCAGATTTCTGCACTTCCAAATTTCGTGCCGGATTCGAAGAGTGCACCAGACAAGTGAATCGCTATTTCTCCGAAGATCAGAAGGTGGACCCTTCTCTAAAATCCAGACTGTTAAACCACTTGGATGGGTATTTATCGTCACTCGGGCCAGAAGACCGAGGAAACGAGTGGTGGGCGGAATCGAAGCGTCCAGATGCTAAAGTTGTGCCTTTGATGATCAGTAGATTACCGAACGGTCAGTTAGCTCTGGTCATGCCAGAAAAGTGCCAATGTTTACCCGTTATAAATATACCTTTGGATCTGTCCAATCGACAAAAAGATTTGGCAGCTGCCTTCGGTCATCCCAACCAAAAATCTTATCGAGGGCCCGATATGGTATGGCGTCCTTGGTAGAAACCGAGGTATGGTGTACATATATGTGACAGTAATGTCCAAAACCTTCTCTCCGAGTAACTCGGCCAAGTTTTTATCTTCGAACAAAGAACAATAATCGATTCGACTAGAAACTGCTTACACGATCGCCGAAGGTGGCCAGAGAGAACGAGAACCTGTTACAAATGTAAATATTAGTTTTTATGAACTTTCCATAAAGAACAATAATCGATTCGACTAGAAACTACTTACACGATCGCCGAAGATGGCCAGAGAGAACGAGAACCTGTTACAAATGTAAATATTAGTTTTTATGAACTTTCCATACTGTAATTGTAGCTATAGAAATGAATAAAAGAAAATGTAAAATTGCGTAATATTTGCCTTTTTATTGTTACAATTATAAAATAGCAAAGAATGATAGTCGAACCAATTATCGACTGGTAAATTTAGTCCTTCGAAATTAAAACCGGATGTCAAGGTTGACAAATGACAAAAAGCATTGTTACTCCTCTCGTCTACCTTTTTCTGGGACGGGGTCATAATTAAAATCCACCCGTCGTATCTTTTAATCGGCTTTTAATGGACACTCTCCACCGAGCCGGTACTCTAATTATTTTAGAACATCGCTTTTAATTGACTTTTGCAGCCAAATCTGTCAGAAAATATTTAATTTATGCCAAAGAAATCCGTGTTACACAAAATTCAGAAATCGTTTTCTAAAGAGTAGACAAATTAATGAATTTTTCGGATTGTTTTAAACTCGACCGGCTGCTCGAAATCTCTCCCTCAAAATTTAAAATTCTAAATAATGCGAAGAAAAATGAACTTGTAAACTAAAATAGTTTGGAAATGAACTTTTCTTAGCGTAGATCCTAAGTTTATTTAAAACAAGTGTCTTGATAAATGGCGCGACTAAGATCCAAATCATTAAGTATTCCCGCAGAAGATTCAAAAAGTTCGCGTTGCAATTCTGAAAGCATTTTCCTTTTTTTAACAAGCACGGGTTGGACCTAATCCAATACTTGAACCTCGGAATCCCTGGCGTATGGGAATTTTTTCCTCCGCATGGTCACGCGACACACGTTTAAAACTTTAAATACAGTATACCTAGGAGGTAAGTCTATTGTTATAGTGAGAGATGGCACGCTTTCGGCACCACACCTCTTGACGTATCAATTTATGCACCACCTGTGCACCATCGGCAGATGCAATTTTTTTCGGTTCTCCAACGTGATTAGAATTTGTTGGGTCGCACGTGGCGCCACGTGGTAGGCGTCCTTGATAAAAGATCTATACTCTGAGTCTGACAAGTGCTCAGATCTGCTGGAAGATAATTTCTCCCATAAAAGATTGAACATCATATTAAATTATCTTTTTTTTTCCGTATAACGTATGGCTGGCCAGACTACATATTTAAAGATTTATGGATTAAGATAGAAAAAAAGTAGGAAAAGTCGAGACTAGTTATAATTGAACAAATTTTTTCTTAATATTTAAATGTAGCGCTAAATTATTCTATAAATTTTTTGGTATCTAAAATGATAAACATGATTTATTTTTCCGAAAAAGTTTCGTAAATTCATTCACTTCATTTATGAAACTATCGTGTAAAGCGGCAGATTTTAAATTTTCTGCCCGCCAGAAAATTAAAAAATTAATAATAAAATTTGTGAATCGAAACTTTACCAATCCTGGCTTCCAGACAGTTTGTTTTAAAACTGGATACGCTCACACTTTATCTTCGAGAATGAAAAAAATTCTTTAAACATCAGAATCGTTAAGAGAATTCGTCTCTAGAATCTCCATATTTAAAAAATGTCAAATTCGGTAGTATTTTGTGCATAGTGGCGTATCGTATGTGGCTTTCTATGCACAAAAATGCTGAATCTTTGCCATAAGCATCTTAATCTATCCGGCAGACTTTGACTAACAAGTAAAAATGGTAGGCAATTTATTTAGCTTTGTGGATGTTTTGCTTTTTAAATTTTTTTCATAAATTTATTAGAAAAATGGAAGAATTTCAGTTCTATTTGGAAAAGTGCACCGAGAATTAAGGGATTAAATTAATTGGAGATCCGTCACACGCCACCAATAATATCCACAAATTCAAAATAATTTAATTTCGCTGGCCAGTGAGTCATTTAACTATCTTTCGGGCATTTCTAAGTTTCAAAAGAATAGAAGGTTCCAATTTCTAGGGGTCATCCACAGAACAAACGCGGGAAACAAAGAACATTTACTAAATAACCCGGGGTAAAGGGAGAGCAATGCGGAAGCAATTGCCCTCCTATAATTACTATCTCTGCTTTATTATCATGGTAGAAGTAGCTCGGTTATACAGATGGTAGCGAGGAGGGATATAAATCCGGCACGCGCCAAAACCTATTTAAAGTATGTTTTTGCTCGCAAAATCGAAGAGAAAGATTTATAAATCTCGAACCGGTTTGGATATTTTTTGCTTAGCAGATGTTTAATAATTACTGTTCGTCTTTAAACTTTACAGTCTGGGGTGGTCCACCGCAACTTCAAGGTCTGGAGTGTCATGTCTCTGGATAGCCAGCAGCTGCTACATTTTGTTTTTATGATCTTAATAACTAGTGTTTTTTTTATTGATAGCATTTCATTTTTTATCATCCCCTTTTCACCTGTAACTACTTGTCTTTTTTCGTTTCTTCTTCGCCCGCTTAAGTTGGAAATATTAAAATTCTTTTAACTCCATCACCATAATTGAAGGATAGAAAGTTCTGCAGGGGTTTCTGTTTAACAGAAGGTCGATTTTCGAACTCTGGTGGTCGTTACACCTGTTAATAGTATTGTTGATAAAGTCAATTAAGGTAAATAAAATTTTAAACACTTAATACGCTATAAACGATTCATTGACTTCTACTAAACTGATCAGCAACAACAACTAATTTAAAATATTGATTATTTTAAAATATAGAATATAAAATAATAATTTTAAAGTTTATTAAGTACCATGCCGTTCTCTTACATTAAAACCCGTATTATGGCGAAATAGTTTCCAAAGTGGGCTTGGCACTCTGCTAGAAGTGCGTAAGAAAATTTTCGTGGGTGATGTTTTTTTTATTAAACATTTCCAACGCGCACCCTTTTATCAATAAAGAAAAATAGCACACACTCCATACAATAAACCTGTGTTATACAGGATATTCCGCGAGCCAATGGCAAAAACGAACAGACATATTCTTTGGTCGAAAATAAGCGTAAAGTGTCTTACGAATAGGTTCGGATAAGGATACGCAGTTGTCACGCAGAAACGTTTGTGCAGGAATGGCTGAGGCGGGAGCAATCTTTAAATATAGGCTATGTTTTTCCAAAGATATGTTGTATCAAACAAAATATTAAAGAAAGAGTATTTTTCTTTCTTTAACTCTCTATATTATTTTTGCGGGGACATCTAAAAGTAGTTGCAAATGTCACTGAACTACTGACACGACTTAAAAATTCTCGTGATTCACATCGGGAGTGTTTGAATGTGTACACCGTCGAGCAAAAGCTTGCATTCGAGGAAATGGCCAACATTTCGAACAACTTTTTCTTCAACATTTTTGTTCGTGGTTTACAATTTTGTGACAACTCCGCCATAAGCCTTTCCAGATCTATGTTCATCGAACAATTTATACATATTTCTGACTAGCTGGCCTGCTCATTTGTGTATATGATATCGTATTGATCTCGTATTGATCACCCCCATAATATACTGTTCGTGTCTGTTGTATGGGATGCCGTGCTATTTTTCTTTATTGATAAAAGAGTGAGCGATTAAAAAAGTTTGGAGACAGTTATTATACAGTATTAAAAACATAGAAACCATATTTATCTCTTACTCTGAGGGAAACTGTTAATCCTTAGCATAGAGATTCATATATTATCATCCTCTTTCGCGGCAGGAACATATACTAAACTCTTACATGGACGAAAATACATTAATCCCTTATACAAACGAAGAAAAGATTTTCTTCATAAGAATTATATGCTCTGACAAAGAAGTAACAAGCATTGATACTTGGGAAATACGTATTGATGTAGTATCAAAGATTTAAGACATAACTTAATAAATTATTTCATATTCAATGAAAAAACGCGTAGCCTATTCTTACTAAGAGATGTCAATATCACTACTTAAGGTATGCGTAGAATGAACTAAGCAAAATGACGTCTTTTAAATGCATCCCTAGTATTCTATATTGTCTTTAAAATAACTCGCTCAAAAATAGCTTACTTTTCGGAGGTAAATTTCTAAAGAAAGTGACTCTGAGTAAATTTCTGTAGAACAGGTTGAGTTAGAAATTCAGTAAGTTTAGATGTAAAAAGAAAAGAGGGTATCTTAATCGGCACCCCTCGAAGACTTAGTGATGGTAACGCGTGATAGAGAACTGCACGTGGCTGCCGAAACATCACCAGGGACGACCTAAATAGCCTTTTAACGCTTATCAGAGGGCTAGTGATTCGGATCTGAGATCGAAATCTCCTCTTGTTAAGCTTTCGACAAGATGATCTTTTGTATAAGAGTTAAATACCACCATAAAGTCACCTTCAATTTTTATGATAGATTTAATAGGGGATAAAATACAAAAAGTAAAAGTAAAAAAAAAAACAGTTTACAAACTTAAAAAGAAAATTAGGAATCCGCTTTACGTTAACATTATCCATTGATTCTACAGAAAGAAAGAAATTTACATCTTAAAGTTCGCTTCTAACAGATCAATTTCGCTCAGCTAATGAATAGCAGACTCGTCTTTAGCTCGAATAGCCTCTTTTCATATATTGTACTTTTAAAAAGTGATATTTTTAAAAAATGCAGTATTTGACCAAATCTATAAAAAGAAAAATTCCCTTTATAGATTTAGTTACGGCTTAATGATTACCATCAAAACTTTTGACTAACTTTCTGATCGATACGCGAAGAAACGTTTAAAAATAGATGCTTTTAATTCGTAAGATTTATAAACACGCAAAAGTCGCGATAATAAGAAGCAGGTGGAAGTAGCGAACACAGGACTCCCCCGCTGCTCCTCAATCTTAAGGAGGAGATGTTATCGTCCCAAAATTCGGTAAACCTCACATACAAGTGGAACAACGGAACCTTCAGATAAGAATCAGACAATTTCTGTCCTTTTAAAAGCCGAGTTGGGCTGAAGATGGCCAGCCCGATAAGGAAAGAGGGAGTGAGTGAAGAACAGTTCACAATGCTGTCAGAATCGGAGGGGGTATCCTTGAGAACCTCATACTAAAGACATTCGCAAGGAACCGGGGCTTTATGTGCAGCTTCGCTTTTTATGTGTTTAGCCTGCCTACTTTGACCGACGTATATCTTGTGGCATATTGTTGCGAGGAAATGTGGCCGAAAATTTCGTGTGGGAGTGTGCGGGACGACATTGTTTGCTGGCCATCCATCAGAAACGAACCATCGGAAAATTACTGCACTTCTTTAAACACGATTTAATTTGCCGAATGACTCCATAAGAGCTTCTCTAAATGGCTGAGCGAAAATACCAAGTGTATACATTGTTTACGATAAAACAATGCATACACTTGGTATTTTCAATGTAACGTGAAGTTAAACAATACGAGACAAAAGAAAAGTTGAGATAATAGTGGACAAAAAATATCCGTCATCACGCGATAAATTACTCACGGAGATCATTAAACAGAAGATCACTAATAAGTAGGACTGAAAAACTTCCCGGTCATAATTTGACTATTCTAATCTATTTCCGAGTTGTTTCAATACTTGATTATACAAATAATAATAGTAGTCTAGATTTCGATTTCCGGTTAAAACAAGAATGGCTCTGAAAAATAAGAAACTATGGAGAACAAATTTAAATCTGAAGTCAAAATGTTTGATCTGGACCATCTTTATGGCATATGGCAGTGGTGTTCAACCTTTTTTTACTACGCCAGCTACTTTTCTATACTAATTTATTTGGCTATCTGGTCTCTTATATAGATCACGTTCCCCCAATCCGATATCCGATTACGTACAACTACGCAGTTAAATGCGCTCACTCACTTCGGAGGACCCACTCTCCCAGCCCTAAAAATTTCTGTGTATTTAAATACAGTATTTATTTATCACTTTTAGTTATTTTAATTCAATAAAATAATTAAAAGTGTTAAAATATTTAAAACTCCAACGCTATATATCTATTTAGCCGCCCAATTTTTAACGTGTTCCGAGACAAAAAAAAGAGTTGGACAAGTTGGCTAGAAAAGAATGTAGCCATTAAACGTAACAACTTATTCAATGCAGGTTGTTATAAGACGAACGTTAAACGCTCATAAAATTATCTTCATTATTATTAAACGAATTTTAAGAAGGCATATTGAATTAGGTAGATTTAGTTGAAAGAAGATTTTAAAGCCACCATAAAACATATCTGGATAATGACGATAATTATTTTTAGTCAAATGAAAGACCGGTTCGGCCATAAGTCATTTTAAAATACAGCCGTAACACCGAGGTAGCGGTCAGCCAATCCTCGCTTCCTTAAATAATCAGCATCGAGCGTAACCACTACTTTTTATCGTAACGCGATACGAAATGGCTGGCTGGCATTTGGAAATCACTCTTGGCTGGATAAGAGTGGATCGTATCGAAGACGAATGATTTTTAGTTTACCTTATTCAAATTAACCACTACCAAAAATGGCATTATGACTCTTTAAGACCATGGTCGATGAACCGCCACAGTCATTCTGTTTCATTATCGACTCATCCGATTGGCGCTTCTCGGGAAATCATCTTCGCTATCTCATTTTTGAAACCAGTTAATACTCTACAGTTACGAATTCTTTTGATTTTTACCAACGATTGTGGCTGATGGAACAGACTTTTCGTCTCCAAACTCGACAATAACGCCTAATATTATTATTTTATTCCAATTAAATGCATTAATTGTTTTAAGATTTCCGTCATGAGCGCCGGTTACGGTGCGTGGTGGCAGCCGGTTATCGAAACGTGAAGAATTGTCATTTAAAAAAAGGCCGAGATTTAAATCTTTAATAGGCTTAAATAGGACAAAGTAAATAGCGAAATTCCTCAAAAAGTCACCAACATCCGCTCCGCGTATCAATAAATTCCTTAACTAGAATACCTGACATATCAACCAATGTCCTTGACTATAATTATCCATTCCGTTTTACTTATTTAGGTTCCGAGTTATTTTTATTGCTTTATTCCATTAACTTTATAGTCCGCGTCGAATTATTATCCCATTTTTTACCTTCACCATCTGACTACTGTTTGATATGTATCAGCATCCGGTTTAAATTCCATCTAATATTTTATTCGCCTAATCCATCGGAAATGAATTTAAATTCTTCCGCCAATCGATGATGGAAATTTTCGTACTTATCGAAAACGTAATTTAATTACCGTGAAAAATCCATAATTAATCGCTGTATAAATTCTTAATAGCTAAAATTACCGTACTAAAATATTGCTGCTGATCGACATTGAGAATAATGAAAATTTTTGCGGCACTCCAAACCGAAAAAAAAACATTTAATAATTTTGCAGCTTATATAATTTTTTCTTCTTCCTCAGACTCGCCATAACGCTTTTACTAATGAATAAAAAACTGAAGCTGTAGTAAATCATTTGGGCCTCTAAAGAGATGTTTTAGAATTGAATCGCTGCGGCGGTTCTAACCCTTGATTAGTCCTTTCAAAAAATAGCTAAGAATAAAAAATCATCGAGGAAGAGGAATCGCTGCAGTTCTAACCCTTGATTAGTCCTTTCAAAAAATAGCTAAGAATAAAAAATCATCGAGGAAGATAATTGACGTCAATCCTTCGATACGCAACCTAGTCTTTAATTCTGCCGTAAACGCATCCTATAAATTTACCAGAAATTCGGCGCAAATTTTAAGACGGCTTCTAATTAATTAAAAATTCAAATAAATTATAAATATTCAAATTAGCGGGTTTAAAGGTGACTCGCGAATTTAAAAACTGAAATACTACACAGCTATTTCGATAACTTCTTTATAACTTATTTTTAACTTCTTTCAAAGGTTGGTAAAGATTAAAATTCATTGACGGTTGTAAAATGTGCTGAGAATTAAAACAATAACTATCGATCGGTCCCGCCTATGGCCGACAGTAATCATTAACTTTTTGTACATATACGGTTAAAATTTCCAAGTTCCGCATTTAAAGAAGCGTAGAAAGCTAAAGAATTATTTTTATACATCTGTTAAGTTATGGCCATAAATGACCTTATTTATTCTTTGTAACAAATATGAATGACGATGGTAACGTATAAAAATGTTATCGAAACACTGACCGATGTTCTGTACCTTTATAGTACTTAATACCCAATGACAAAAGTTATTATTATTATTATTATTATAATACCCAATGACAAACTGATTTATTTCTTGTAAAAATAGGGAATAATTTGTCAAATTTGGTGGCGTTCCTTCGCAGTATCGAGAATTGTCGGTAGCGACTGCATTGACGTAATCTATTTCCCAGTATTTTACCTAGACACTCGCTAGTGTGTCGTTCTTCCAATATAAAAAACAGCGGCTCAAAATTTCTGCTTGAGCCGCCGTTTGACTATGGATACCATCAGGTGCGGCTCGTGCATTGGCACTGAGGAACTGAGCACCCCCCAATTTTTCTCGATATATAAATATATTTATTAATTTATTTATATTTGCCGGTAATATTTAATTTTATCATCAACAATCCTATATAATTCTCTCATTTTGTTTAAAAAAAAAATAAAAATCTTTCTTGTTAGAAGAGCGAAGGACGCTAGCGGCACAGGGTTTACCACAGTGTCGTATCGCTACTCGCGCATGCTCGCAAAGCATACGCGCGTCATAGTGACACGCGTGGATGCGAGCTATTAGCTTAATGGGCACTGTCCGGGTGCAGTTCCACTGTTGGAACAGCACACGGACAGTGCCCATTAAGAAAATGTTATTGCAGAAGAAATATATTCTTTAATTAAAAAATATCTTATTAAGCCTATTAAAGATTTAAATCTCGGCCTTTTTTTTAAATGACAATTGTTCACGGTTCGATAACCGAGTGTTGGCTGCTACCACGCACCGTAACCGGAGCCCATGACGGAAATCTTAAAACAATTAATGGTGCCCAAAAGTGAGGCGCAAATAAATTGCGTCGGTTTCGAAGCTGGTGGCGGTCTTCGATAACATTTTTCTTTCTTCTTATACTCTTTCTGAACTCCAAGAACTTGCGGATGTTCGCTTTCCAGGTGATACCTTAAATTGGTCAATTCTTTCTGAACTCCAAGAACTTGCGGATGTTCGCTTTCCAGGTGATACCTTAAATTGGTAGTATTACTCCCAGTTTTCAGTTTTTTTGAATTATATACGCAAGTTGTAGAATTACTTTTATTTTTGGCCACAGAAAGCTTTTCGGAGGCATACTTACTGAATTGCAAAGATATAAATACATTGAAATAAAAAAAGAAACAGAAAGCGCTTCGAATATTAATTAAATGACGATGATAAAGTGTCTCGGGTGACAAATCCAGATACCTAAACTATATTGCCAGATGGATTGTTCGATTTTCCTAATGCAAAATTAAAACATTAAGTAAAATCCTCATCAATTATAAAAAAATTCCATTTATAAAAATATTACATAATATTACTTACTTAAAACGTCAATTCTTGCACGTAAACAGAAAAAACGTCGCTATTCATAAAACATAGATCATCGATGTTCGATGTTCAACACTAATCTGGTAAGTAGCGAGTACTTAATTACAGCTTAATGATAGCCTAGTGATTCCCCTAAAGAATATACAATGCAGCTAACAGTCTTTATATAAACAACGACGACACAGCTTAGATACGAGTACGATATTATGAGTTAATTTATATTTTTCTGATTAGTTATTAATATATACCAGCTGTGTAACAGTCTGTATATAAACAACGACGACACAGCTTAGATACGATATTATGAGTTAATTTATATTTTTCTGATTAGTTATTAATATATACCAGCTGTGTTCAGCCCGTCGATGGCGGAGCGATTTTTGGTCGATCTCGTTTATTCCTCCTTACAAATTTAATTAAAACTGAAAACACGAGATTTTATTTATCATTAATTTTTATTATTTTTTTAATTCACTTTAAATAACTGGCCTATATAGTGTTTTATTAAAACAATTATTATTTAACAGTTACGAACAATACAAAAATTTTATAGAATTTAACAGTTTAGAGCCAGTGATTCTCAAAGTGTGGGTAGCGACCCACTAGTGGATCATGAATAGGGTGGGCCGTATTAAATATTAAAATATGAGAGTAATTTATATGTTCATTAAGAGAATTTTACTCATTAAGAATCATCGGATGAACAATTCAGAATCGATTCAGTTAAAGATCTCATGAAAATTACTACAGTATATTTATAGTACACGATAAAATTCGAGGTTTTACCAAAAAATTATATTTATGGAAAGAAAATATTAAAGATCGAAAGGATGTCTGTTTCGAGACTTTCGCAACTTTTATCATCGAAAATGAAGTGATTCTATCTGATGACTTAATCTCTGTAATAATTGCGCATCTAGACTCGTTGAAAGAATGTTTTGATTATTATTTCATTGAAGAAATGTAAATTTGTAAGAAAATCATCTGAATTAAAAATCCATTTCAGAATGATGTGGCTACTGGTATATCTATGAAGGCAGACTAAGAACTAATTGATTTGTCCGAAGACACTTTATTAAAAATGAATTTAGATGGTTAAAAATTGATACAGTTCAATACATGTATCCTACTCTTTCTACCACAGCTTTAAGAGTGCTATTTCCTTTTACTATTTCGTACATGTGTAAAGTTGGTTTTCGTACATGAGTAAAGTTGGAACTATTTCGTACGTCTGTGAAATTAAAAACAAAGATCAAAATAATTCAATTATCAAATACTTTGCCTCTAAAAATAATACATATCAATGTGGATGTCAAAGACGTCATCAACAAAAATAGAAAACAAGCCCATTCTTCACAAACTCCGCATTATATATCTGACTAGCTGTATTATCCGGCGTTGCCGAGTTTTGTTTATAAATCACGTATTAAAAATAATTATTGAAAAATAATCATCAACATGCAATATGTCGTATATATAATCATAGAATAAACAATGCTCCAAATTCAATATCATTTTTCTCTTGTTATTGTTTGTTTATATTTCCTTTAAAAATTAAATGATTAAATATTCAAAATTTGTTCCTCTATGAAACACACTTGTATTAAAAATATAGAAATATCTTTTATTATACAACAAACAAACACATATTAAACATTCACTTTGCGATAAAAAGTGAAGCACGTGCTTAGTCTTTTGTTGCATAGTACAGTGATCTCAAACTCGTGGCCCGCGGCTTCATCCAGCCCGCCACGCCAAACAATTTTATATGGCCCCCAAGATATTTTAGCTATTTGTTTAAATACAATTAGTCAGAAAATTATTACAATTTAATGTTAAGAAAATAATAATCTAAAGTTTTAAAGCATACTGTACTCAATCTACGCTGCGTTATCAGTAACTATTGTATCAGTAAAGTATTTTCCTTTCACTGTATTTTTGTTTAAAAATATTCGGCCTTCGTTTCCTTTCGAACTGCGCATTTGAGTTTGAGACTACTGGCATAGTACAAAAGGCCATGCACACGTGCAGAAAACCAGCACTTGTTTAACACGTGCTTGGCTTTTTGGTTAATTTACCCAAGAATTTAATTATTTTGCCCATGTTAAAAACGGGCGTGGCCATTCAGGATACGCTGGACACAGATTTTTTATGCGAACGTGTGGACAATATTTAAATTTTTACATATAATTTATATTATTATAATGCGCGGTTGAAATACATATTTATATCATGATCATGATGTGGCATAAGAATAGATTTGGAAATAAAATGGTAATTTTCTATATGCTATGTATATTATTTCTTTGTGTGCTATTTTAAGTATTATTTATTTATTTAGCTAGAGAGAATCTATAAATTATGTCACACTTTAGGAGTAGGGTATAGATTTGAGACGTTAAATGATGTAAGGGGAAAGAATTCTGTAAATTATGACTAAAATGTTTTAGTTATCAAAATAAAATATAAATTATTTAGGTGAAATTGTTAGAGAAATAAAGGCTAATGTAATACGTGGAAATACGTTTGTTATAAAACAGATCTGGGCAATCCAAATTGTTTCTCCGATCAGCTGGGAGAAAAATGTTATAATAATTATTGTCTGTCCACGAAAGCCGCGCCTAGCTAAGGTGGATGAGTCCAAACGCGAAAGGGAGAATAGCAGTCGATATAATGACGGGTGGGAATATTGAATTAATATTATATTAAGTTCTGTTAAATATACTATTTCCAACATCGAAACTAATCATTTAAATAAACTTCCATTCAACTTCAGTTATATTGCGTTTGAAAACATCCATATGCGAAGCTATCATCCCTATTTTGTCACTGGATTCGTTCAGTTAGCGCACGCGTAGTTGCGTCGATGGTCGCGGCAAAGCTGGTCGGACAGTACGCATACTGCTACGAAAAATACGTTTGAAATAATGCAACATGGATTAATTTCATTTAAATGTCAACAAATAAAAAATTTGTATATATTACTGCTTTTTGTGTGATTTTAATATTACTTTATTATTATTACGTAATATAGGATAAAACATATAGTAGTTTACGTCATGATGAATAGTTATAATTATATAATTTCTTTATGTGATGAAATATAAACAAATTTCATTTGAGATATATGTCAAGATCATAATTATGGCTTAATTGCAAATTCAACATAAAATTTCCTTTAAAATAAAACAACCAATGAAAAAGTATGATATAAAGTTACTGATTGAACACAAATTGATACTAAACAGTATCCTGTATCAATCAATAATAAGTATTAGCTAAATAATTATAGTAAAATCCAATAATAGTAATGCAGGTAAGTTATCTGTTGCCCCCTCACTTTGACATTTAGCGCCATCTATTGATATTTATTGTCATAAAATAAATAAAATTTGGGCTCCCTAGGGCCATAAAAAAGGGCCAAATAAAAAAAGGGCAACGTAGGAACATGCCCCTACTGATACTAAACAAATTCTATATCATATTTCTAAATATCTTTTTTTAGATTTTAAATAAAAAAGTTTCATACATTTATTATAAATAATTGTATTTTATAAGTAGATAGATTATCAAATTTATATATTAATTAAGTGTAAATTTAATAATAATAATCTTTTATTATAAATAATTGTATTTTATAAGTAAATAGATAGATTATCAAATTTATATATTAATTAAGTGTAAATTTAATAATAATAATCTTTTATTCAAACCTCCTTCCTTATAAAATATGCATTACAAGAGAGTGATTCGCGAAAAATTACGTTTTCGAAAGTGCGTTTCGACTCATAAAAGTTTGCGAAACATTGACCTATACTATGAATGTATCAGCCCGGTTGCTAAACAGATACAAACTTAGTGCCTGCCGGCACAAGCCCCCTGCTATGTCAAGGTGGGCCCTTCTGAAGGGAACAAATTTTATTTATGGTTTGTTCTGGAACATGATGATGACACTCAGAACCTATCAGAGGGGGGCAAGAGGGGCGGCTGCCCTGGACCTCACGATTTTAGAGGCTCTTTACCATTATATATTTGTCAATTTTGTCATTTTAAATATAAGTAAGCTTCTTTGAAATAAATAAATGTTATAATTGAATAAATATTAAATATCATTATTTTTATTTTCTCATCCACAGTTTTATTTTAAATTTTGAAGGGCTTCAAAAATATCACTTGTCCCGAGCCTCACAGTTTCTTTGAAAGGCACTGATGACACCATCCGATTTTTTAGATACACTTTGTTTTTATTTTTGTCAACAGATGACGCCTGTTCTGTAAGAATACTAACAGCAGCGTCCCCTCTAGCATTTATGACTGCCCGGACAAAAAAGACAAATTGTCCAATATATACTTTTTAAAAATATATAAGGCGGAATGGGGTAAGGGCATAGTTGGGGGAAGTGCATTATCAGGCTTTTTTTAAGTGAAATTTTGTTACTTGATATTGTAGTAATCTAGTACGAGTTAATAGCAACCTATCGACAATAGATAACGCACGATGAATGATGCGATTCCAGTATTTACATCGATCTTCACAAAAGCGTCGCGTCCGAACAGCGGCCACAACTTTGACAGTATCTTAAAAGTGCAATAATTCTTAAGATAACTTCACATTAGGAGTTATTTTTTGGCAAGTATGAAGAATATTGATTACAGTTTATATTAAATAAACAATATTTTTTGACATTTCAAAATTTATTGAGAAAAACCCTGGTGGTTTACATTATGCAAACAATATTTTTTGACATTTCAAAAGTTTTTGAGAAAAACCCTGGAATCTCGCCCCGTAAATATTGTTACTTGGGGCGAGTGCGAATCAGCACTTTGGGGTAATCGCGGATTAGGCTGTTCTGGTCTCATAACGCGTTCAATTTTATTTTTTCGTGTTCTACAATTTAATTTGTTTACTAACTTCTTTTTCTAGCATACATGTATAACATGATTGGCAGCTATGTCAGAAAAACCAACAGGAACGATTATTCAAAAGAAATGAACGAAATGTGAACGTAGTCGAGATGATGATTGATAAGTGCAAAGACATCAATTAAAATTTTCGTATAAACCATTTTTTATTTGATAAAAACCTTTTGTCATATTAAATAACAAAATGTGTACTTTGTTACTTTGAAAAAATAAATTAAAAAGTGATATAAAGTAAATAACGTGAGATGAGGTATAGTGAAATAAAACTAAAAGATAAAATGATATAAGTATAGTAAGACCCGGCTTAACGCTGATTCGTTTAACGCTGTTTCGATATAACGCGGTTTTCTAATTCTATATTTTTTATTGATTCACTTTGGCGCGGGTTTTCAAACCGTTATACTCACATAAATCCAAAATCGGACGAATTTTTGCTTTGATACTCCTATGCCGTCTTGCAGTGCGTTTGATATCAATGTAGTGCAGTACGTATGAAAGTCTGCTCCGATCACAGTTCATATTTATGATTGGCTATCAACGTTATTCTACAAATGGAACTTGCAAAGGAGTTTCTCCAAACAAGTTTAGTCATTATTACGTAAATTATAGATCAGTTTATACAAAATGATCTTTGATAGAAGTTCAAAGGCAAAACGAAATGTCATGGATTTGATGTTTTACTAAAGACAATTGCTTGCTGAACGAAAGAGGAAAAGGCAAATGATGTTAGATGACTTATATATGAAAAAATAAAGTGTCAAACGAGAAAGAACCTTCTTCTTCACAAATATAAATTATTTACTCGAATATTTTTGATTTTATTGAATGATTTATGAATATAAATCGATATTAGCAATAAAAAATCTCTATAATTAATGTAATATAATAGTAATAATACATATTACAATATAAAATAAAAAAATGGTACGTATATATTTTTATTCACATGTCCTGTTTCCCTATCCCCATTAGCCTATTTTACATGTTAAGATGACCTCGTTTAACGCTGTTTCATTTAGCGCTTGACTTCTTTTATTAGAGCGTATCCTCCGCGTTAAACGGCGTCTTACTGTACTTACTGTAAGTACACGAATTGTTATTAAACAACTTGTGTACTTACATCACTTTATATTTTTGATTTATTTCAGTATGCCGCTTCTCACATTTTAGCGTTCGATCCTTGTTTCTTTAACAAAGGTTAACTCTAAACCGAAACAACCTATATTAATGCGGTAGAAAGTATTTTATAGCAAATTTGTTCATAATTCTGCTCTTTCCAAGTAGCTTTTGTAAATAAACTTCAAAGCTTTTTTAACTCGCACGTACACTCTTACCCCATTTCGGTTTAAGTGCGAAGTAGCTGACATTTTGTACGATTTTGTAGCAAATTTAAAATTTTCGAGGATGAATTAAACGGTAATAGCTGCGCCATGCGATTGTTAACGACCCCGTTAAATATTTATACGATAGGTTAAAATACTCGCGTTTAAAGTCCAATTTGGAGAAATCCGCTCCGCACTTACCCCACTCCGCCTTATCTTTTATTTTAAATAAAAATCAAATGGTTATCATCACCAGACATATTAGGCTGAACTCACACGAACCACAACAAAACCACAACACGACCACAAAACGGTGATTACCGTATGGTTGAGTTGTGGCTGAAATCGACAACTCGCGAACCACTTATATGGGCAGTCGGTGAGGAATTGCGCGTATATATGCGCAATCCGTTACCGATTGCTGATTGACAGGAAGCACTGTCGGCGGCTAGAGGTCGGTATGTCGCACTGTGTGAGTTGCGCTCAACCACTGACGACCACAAGTTGCGACAGCTGTTGAAACCGACTTCAGTTTAGTGGTCCGTCTGAGTTAGATTATGCGTTTCTATATTAATATAATTATAATTCCCGACCGTCCACAAGCAACCACCGTTTTGTGGTCGTGGCGTGGTTCGTGTGAGTTCAGCCTTAGCGAGAATAATGCAATTGTGTAACGAAATCGCCCTTTTATAATTAGAGATAATAAACAAGTCGATGCATGATATTCCTTCCCATTCCTGTTTCAAACAAGTTCACGCAGCGCCCCGCGTGCTGTTCTATGCGTTGCGCGACTTACATACCGAGCCTTTTTTATTATTTAATTAAACTCGCCGCTCTTTTATGGTCGTTTTCTTCAGAATTAAGGATGGCAAATATTTTTTAGCTTTTAGGCAAAAACAGTAATTACGAAATGCAAACTACGTGATAATTTTAACCAAAGAAAAAATCGACATATATAAATTTCGATTAATTAAATATTTAACTTATAAATATTTTGTTACCTTCATAACCAAAATGTCTCTCTTTAAATTTGCCGCCTCGGATAAATATCCGGATTGGCAGGGACTGCCTCACAGATTACTAATACAGATGGGACACTTCCTATACTTTCAATGGTAACTTTTCAAAATGACGTAGTCATATAAAGAACCAATCATATTATTTCTTTAGAACGTAACATAGATGGTGCTACTAACAGTTAAACGTCATCAACAAAGCCAGGATATGACATCACAAAAATGGCTGTACTTCCTATATACAGTAATCGTTATTGTGAATACTACTTTCTTGATTTATTTCCGATTTTAAGAAGTTAAATGTACTTTTAAAAACAAAACGTTGATTTTTAATCGTGTTTTAGACTTTATACATTCGAAATATTTATAATACAAATTTGATAACAATTTCTTTCCGAATTGTTAAACATTAATGAAACCTGTGTGTTTATATAAATATATTCTATTTTCAAGCTTCAGAAAAATTTGATATCAATATTAATATAATTTTATTGAAAATTTATATTTGTACAAACTGAAGTTATATATCAAAAATATATTAATGATATTATTAAATAATAATGAAAACATTTCAAAATAACTAATATACAGTACATTTACTAAGCCTAAGCGGATGAGTTCTCTCACTCAATAGAAAATACGTTGTATAATAATATAAATTCCAATCTTCTTCTTCCTGTTAATATGGAGGATATGACCCATAAATTTCAATCTATACTAAATATCTTTTATAAATAACTAATGTTAACTTCGATCCACGAGCTACGATCAAACGTCTTAAGAAAACAAGATGGCTACTAGAAACGAAAGCTGCTTATGGGTAGTGTTGGGGCGACTTCACATTCGCAGTGACTGTGATCGCATGATACACTTAGACACGGTATGATTATTTAGTGATGCTAAATTGGTCAGTTTCGCGCATGACGTCACCTGAGTTGCAAATCTGAAATGGACATTGTATTTGCTTATGAATAAGTCGTATCCGTTAGACGATTTTTTCGTGTTTTAACTGTTTTATTGTACCTGTATATACAGTAAATTATTAATGAAATTCTCTTAAAAATTAGTAGTAACTAACTGAGAATAAGATATTTATTGCAACCGAACTATCCTTTTATTTCTGAAGTTCCAAATATTTGTATAATACACTAAAATTTTATAAAAATTTTAACGTTATAAAAGTAGTATTATTTAAAATATTATCAGGTTCATACTTTTGAATGAATTTATAATGAGAGATTTGTGATAAATTCTGTAGCACTTTATAGATTTTAAATTTAAATATTTTTGGTTAATCTGACTATAGGTTAATGTGTAATATGAAAATTAGAATTAAAAATTTTTGAGTTTATTAAATTCATAAGATTAATAAAGCAATTGAATATGATTTGATATTTCATGACGACAAAATCATATATTAATCACACAACCAGTTTTCATTGCCAAAAAGATTAAATTGAATTATCACTTGTAATAATAAAATTATGAACATAACAACATTGACTGAGCTTAACAAATGATCTGCTTTAGATTTAACAATTTCAATTCTAAAAATACATTCATAAAAAATTATATTAGTTTTAATAAGTGTGATTTCATATATTTCAGCTTTCATTTAGTAAATTTGCAAACTTTGCACCTTTATTTTTTAATTTTAATTCCATTATATTAAGTGCTGATACCATCTTCAAATCCAGTCATATTTAGCTTATAATGGATGAAATTTAATATTTATGCAATATACTGTATATAAGTAACATTTAGGAACAAAAAAATGTTCTTAGGTTAATACCCATAATGTAAAAAACATTTCATATTCTAATTTTTAACTTAAATCTGATATTCCAAAACACACTTTTTAAAATCACTATACAAAATGACAAAATGCTTATAGAAATCCTTTAATTATAAACCAAAATATTGTATATGAATTTGAATGTGAAATGACAATAAAATATTTAAAAAGATCCAAATTTGAAGATATTTATTCTATGAAAGTAAAAAATTACAAATTACATTATAATTATCTATTTTGACATTGAATTTCAATTTAGTCTAATTTTCATATTACACATTAACCTATAGACAGATTAACCAAAAATATTTAAATTTAAATTCTGTAGCACTTTATGGATTTTATCACAAATATCTCATTATAAATTCATTCAAAAGTATGAACCTGATAATATTTTAAATAATACTACTTTTATAACGTTAAAATTTTTATAAAATTTTAGTGTATTATACAAATATTTGGAACTTCAGAAATAAAAGGATAGTTCGGTTGCAATAAATATCTTATTCTCAGTTAGTTACTACTAATTTTTAAGAGAATTTCATTAATAATTTACTGTATATACAGGTACAGATACATACAGCACTTATCAAATAAAATGTTTGGCAAAATAAAAATGGCAAAATTGCTATGCTTATCAGTAAATAACAAACGATTAAACACTTAAATTATATATCTAATTTATATTTTATGGGGCCTTATGTTAAGGTGACCAACTTTTTTACAATGAAAAGGAGGACACAAATTAATTGAAGAAAAAAAATATCGTAAATAAAAGAAACATTTTATTCATTGCAACAATAATACAGTATAATATGATAAATGCACAATAAAAACATTCGTATCATTTTATATTGTAATTATGCTGACATGCCTATTAATTATTATTTAAATGAGTACTTTTCCATTGAATGAATATTTTTT
>AYEL01063888.1:0-24528 GCA_000484575.1 Olivierus martensii
CTCCGTTTATCCATAATGATTTTTAAATTAGATTTATATATAATACTAGAGTAATGTAACGATGCTAAATTAACGATTCAGAACTCAGTTGAAACCAACGATGGTTGAAACACGTGGTTTGAACTTGGGTTTGAAAGACGAACTCTAAGTTTGAACATGCGCAATGAAACAGAATATTCTCTTAGTTCTTTGGTTCACCGCTAAGGCGCTGATGCCTGATAGTAAATATATGAGTGAGCACTCTGTATATATTACTCTGTGTTTCGCCCGGTCATTTAGTATTCTTCTAGAATAGAAAGTGGTGCCATCTGTTAATAAAAAATTCAACCAACACTCATGATGACGTCAACTGCAAGATTGAAGTATGGAGTTCAAAGGGGCGAGCACAGAATCTTCTTGAAAAACTGGAAGTCGGACTTGAAATTGAACTCGGATCTTTCAAGTTGACAAGCGACTGCTTTACCACTTTGAAAGATCCACAGTCATTTGGCCGACCAGAAATGAGAAAGCTTATTTTAATTTTATTGTTAATTTATGTAACAAACATAAATTAACAAAAAAACATATAGCAAAAGTCCTATTTTTCAAATGGATAGCCCTACTTTCTAACCACTTGATAACTAAGCGGCAAGGTGAATTTAGATTGTGCAACCGTGAAAAGGTTAATGGAACTATAGAAAATGGGAATTGATGTATCGAGCTTGGACCCCATGAATGAAATTTTCAAAGGATGGGACAAGGAACTGAACTCAAGTCCTCTGAGTGGAAAGCCGAAGCATTTTCTCGCCGTCAACCCAGCCGATTAGAAACCCTATTTTTTTCCTGAATGACTTTACGCCCTTCCACTTGGTGAAAAGGGGGTAAAGTCATCCAGAATGGGTATTTTCATGCTCATCACGGGCCGGCCACACACCTATAGGATCGGCCCTCGGATGGAGGATGAAGTTCAACGAACTGGGCCCGGATCCTTCTTGAAAAAGCTGGAACTGTGAGACCCGGGAAACTGGATCCTCCAAGATGGAAATACTACCACGGTCATCCGGCCGACGACTAAAGTCAAGTTAAGGACAAATTTATTTAAAATATTAGCAATATGAACATAGGATTCTTCACTTTATATTACATCTAAATTATTTTAGATGTAATATAAAGTGAAGAATCCTATATTATATATATATAGTTCATCATAACACATAGTTTCAGGACAGTATATAATAAGCGGACTTCTAATAAACGATTGGAAGTACGCTTTATTTTGTACTATTCTAAGATTGGATTATTTAAAGTTAAATCCCTATTCTCCCCCTGAATTCCATCTTTCAACCTTTCAGTTGATCACAGGTGTTGACCAGAAAGATGGGCTCTGAAGTGGCCGCCTCCAAACATATCTATTATCAGATTTGGCGACTTAATCAAAATTAACTTAATTTTGTAGGTTAGATGCCGCTGAATCTATACGAGAGATGTAAAGCTCTGGGTTAATTTTTTTTGGTCAACTGAGGACGCCGTATTCCATTCATTTAGAATACTATATGAGGGGGCGAATCAAGTCCTTCCACAGGTTGTCCAGGCGGAGATGTCAGCCGGATTGTGGAGGACGGGGATCGTCAGGCCGGGCTCGGACCCCATGATAAATATTTTCAAGGGGTGGGATTCAAGACTCGAACCCAGGTCCTCCAGAGTGGAAAGAAAGCCTAAGCCTTTCCACGCGGCCAATCCGGCCGCGCCAGATTAATTGACACCATCAGGGCTAATCCCCAATGAGATTGATAGTTTAATTAATCTAATCTATGATAATGTATTTCTACAAGGAATCTTGGGGTAAATTCATGTCTACTGAATGGAATTTCAGTGTGTTTCTACGCAGAAGTGGGATTGGCTATGTAGAAACCATGGTAGAAACACATTGGAATCCTATTTAGAGGCTTCTAAATTAATTAAATCTAAATTTAACACCTCGGAAAATTTTCTTAAGAAATTTGAGTCCAGTGGTCAATTCTTTTAAGTCTGAGTGATTTCACCAAGAAGGTTGGATTTTATTAGTGTGCGGTTCAGTCATCCATGGGTTCAGTTCATAGTTTATTCTGCAATAGCTCCATCATTTAATAATCAGCTAATGATTAGGAAATAAGTGCTAACAATTTTATAATATAATCTTAATTATATATCATATATTTAAAAATTATATAATTAAAATTACATATTAGATAAAAATTTTTGTAATTTTTATTTTATCTGAAATTATATAATATATAATTTTTTTCAATATTAAACTCAATAAGATAAATTAATTTAACAAAATAAATAAAATGTGTTGTACTATTATTAAAGATGCTGTAAAATTTTATCAAATATAAATATTTATAGTATTGACTTTAAATTATTATATTAAAATAATTTAATTATCATTTTTATAATTTATTCCCTCAGAATTTTTTTTGTTTTCCTGGGAGAGGTTATGACGATGATGCTTCATCAGTGTCTTGATAGCATTTTTCTTCCTTCTGCAAGTCTTTTCGAATTATTACCACTAGTTTTCGCTTCTTTTGAATAATATATGCAAGTTGCAGAATTACTTTTATTTTAACAAAATGTTGCCACAGAAAAGTTTTCGGAGGCATACTTACTGAGTTAAAAAGGTATAAATACTTTGAAATAAAAAAAGAAACCGAAAGCATTTCGAATACTAAGTAAATGACTATGATAAAGCATCTCATGTGACAAATATAAGCACTAAAATCAATATTGCTAGATGGATTGTTCGATTTTCCTAATGCAAAACAAAAAAATTGAATAAAATCATCACCAATTATAAAAATTCCATTTATAAAAATATTATGTAATATTTACTTAACCCAAACGTCAATTTTACTACATAAACAAAAAAAATATCAAACATCGATGTTCATAAAACATCGACCTCTAAACATTGATGTCTAAAACATCGAACATCGATATCAAAACATCGATGTTCAACACTACTTATAACTAGAAGTACTGATTAAGGGTTAGATTGTAAATACAAACGATGTTAGAAACTTATACTAATAATTGGAATAAATTCTCAAACACAGTTAGATAATAAAAAAACATAAAATTTATTAGATTCAAAACACTTACAAAAGTGTTAATAACTGCTTTATTGAAACGATAATAAAGCAACAATTAATAAATCAACAAAAGTTGTTTAATTCAATTCAAATATCAAAAATCCAATTACTCACAAGAAACAAACCTTAAATACTACTTAAATCTACTACTTCCACCATCGATACAAACTTCAAGCAAATTGTAGACCTTTTACAAGAATTCAATGTCACTTAGCCAACCTTATGTTGATACAACACCTCACTCTGTCTCCGGTTGCATAGGCTTTTATCTCGAGTGACTTACAGTCCTGTGTTGCTTCATTTACATAACTACACGTAATAAGTTTAAATTTATTAGCTTACAGAGTTATTTATTCATGTCATCCTCTTTACAATCAATTTATAAATCAAACAAAACATAGATACGGATCATTCTTACATTCACATATCGGCTCAGTGATAAAATTAGATGATGACGTCATTACCTGGGACAGCTCTTCCAGAGAACGGTTCCTGATTCCGTATCACGTGATTGCTAACTATGAGAGAGAAGGTGGAAGTAACTTAACTCATAAATTATAATATAATACATTAGATAATAAGAAAATAACGATAAATAATAAAGTTCATAATAAAATAAAATAGGACAGGTCAGAGTTAACTTTCTCACAGTATATATTTATGTATAAGTTGAAAACTTTTATAAAGAAAAATACCTTTATAACAGTCAGCTTATGCACAAGATACTTTATATTGGTTATTGAGTCAATCAAAACTGGACTATAGTTCTCTGATATATGGTTCAGTGAAAGAATTCACTCTTCAAATTTAGACCCATTCACCATCAAGCACTTCATTTTGTTTGGGGCATTCCAAATATCACCAGTCCAGAAACTATACATAGCATTTGTGCACAATAGACCAATGTTGGTCACAGTGCTTGGGCTGAAAAAGGCCTCCCTATTCTATTAGATTAGATACATAGCATTTGGTCTTTCACTTTTCATCAGAAGGGAACAGCTGTCTCTCTTCTACTATATAAAAATAAAGTCTCTGCTAAACTACCCAGCCTGATGCAGTGTTTGTGACCTCATGTTCTCTCAGCTCTTTTCTGCTCAACTTTTGTGTATCTGATCATTTGGTCTATGAATACAAGATGTCCTCAGTAAGATCTGTATAGATATGGCTGGCATCCATCTGTCTTTTGAACACTTCTCCATTGCACCTTGGGAACTCCCCCATGTATCTGTGAATTTTAGACTTCATTGCTATTCAAAGGATTCCATCCCCCATCCCAGACTGTGTTTTCCAATAGCTCTTTGAAGATTATCATCATTTGAATATAGATTCTGTTTTAATCTTTACTGATGGTTCTAAATTCATTGACTATGTGGAATCTGTTTTTGTCTATGATGACAAAGCTTATTCTGAGCAGATATCCCCATTGGCAACAATGTTCACTGCAGAGTTGTATTATACAGCTCACCAATTCAACTTTGATGTTTGTATAATATATGTATTGCAGCATTATCATTAGTTGGCAGGCAAAACGTTATTATTGTATCTCATCATAATTCTGTCATGTCCAGTAAGAGAAATAATACTCTGAAGCATCACAGCATTATCATTAGTTGGCAGGCAAAGCGTTATTATTGTATCTCATCATAATTCTGTCATGTCCAGTAAGAGAAATAATACTCTGATGAAAATTCCAATGTAAAAAATAAGAAGGCGAGGAAAACTTTGTTTAACCATTTTAAGTTAAGAATCTTAATTTATGAAAATATTAAAGTAGAAATTAAACAAATCTAGAATTATAAAAGTCCTCGAATTATGTCAGAATCAACTTATGACAGAGATGTTGGAATGGAACCCCATCGTAAGTTGAAGATTACTGTAGTACTCTTTTTTATCTATCATAATTATACATTGGAGTTTGTTATATTCTTGTATCTCCTTATGAGATTCTTCAAAATTAAATTTATCATTCCTCAGTGCACTAAATATAGTTGACCCCCAGTGCATGCTATGGTTTTACCTTGTTCCCTTCATCTCTAATTGTTTTCAATTTACTCAAGTAGTAAGGAACCTTTATAAACTGTTCTGCCTGAGAATGATCAAGGTTTATAAAGCATTATAAACTATGGTCATTCTCAGGCTCACTGGTTTGAATAGGGCATTATATTTGAACTATATATAAGTAGTTCTTTGGATAATATATGCATATTTAAAGTTTTTGTTTGTTTTATTTTATCTGAATGTTTGTATGATTATGATATATTGAATTTTAAATGACTAGATTTTATAAGAATTATAAATCTTAAATAATTTTCGTAATTTTTTCTTTTTCAGTTTGTAGTGATAATTGTAAAACATGTATTGATCATTCAAACTGTACGTCTTGCCATTCACCATTTTTACTTTTGGCTGATGAATGTGTTAAAGATTGTGGAATTCAAAAATATCCTGACAGACATAAACATATTTGCAAAGGTAAAGTGATTTCTTAAGAAATGATAAATTTTCCTAATTCTTTCTAAAATTATAAAGATTATATTTGTCTAACAAAAATACTGTAGCATTGAAGCTGTTGAATCTATAAATTTTGACAAATGCAACATATTTATTACTAAAGAAGAAAATATTTAAAATAAATGTATAAATTAGTATACTATTAAGTTCTATGAATAGATGTATTTTATATAATTATCTAATTGTAATTTTTTTTATTATTTATAGAATGCTCCGAAAATTGTTTAAGTTGCATAAACTCAAATCATTGCAATTATTGCAAAGAAGGATATTTTTTAAAACATAATTCTTGTGTTGAAAATTGTGGAACCAATTATTTCCCAAATAAAATATTTCAAAAATGTGAATGTAAGAAATATTTTAAAATTATTATCATTTAGTTTATCTTAATAGGGAGTTTCAGCACAGCTATGATTCAGCTCTGACTAGAACTACTACTACTAAACTGCACATGCACAAGATTGTTAATCATATCATTGCTTTTGTATCTATTTTCGTTATATCATTGATGAATAAATATAGTCTTTTGTCATCATCTTTTTGAGACACGAAAGAAGCCATCTTTGCTGTCCGATGCAACCCAGAATCTTAAAATTTATCGTCAGTGGTTTAATATAAAATAGAAAAAATTTATGAGAATAGAGAGAATTTACAATAATATAACATCTATTATCAGAGATTTGAACTAACCTTGAGTTGCTGAAGCAACTAACAATAACTTTCCGAAATGATACGATTTTCTCATTTAGTGATCAATTGGATCTGAATCATGACAGTGCTGAAACTCCCTAAAATTATAAAATTGAATCTAAAATATCATATGATAATGCTACAGTAGTACAAAAAAAAAAAAAAAATAAGCATAATATAATTTTTCATATAGTTTTCTCAAAAGCTGTCATTGTTTATCCATCAATAGTAAATAAGAATAATAAATAAAAAATGTATATTAAATATAAAGTATCACAACTTATTTTGTTGTAATGTTTCATTTTTGGTACTTAAATAATAAAAATGCAATATTTGCATAGTGGTAATAATAATCAAGAAAATAGTTAGATTTGTTTACAGACTATCTTTGAAACAAGTTATTGCAATACTAGTTATATTTATGAATCATCAGTTTTGAAAATTTAATCATAGTAAGAAAACTATCCTCAAATTAAAACATTAACTATTACAACATCGGACATTTCTTCTATTTAGAGCCATCTATTGGATGATGAAATCATCAATGACATATTACATCATCCAAAGAGCATATTATAACAGAGTGATGCTATATGAACAATTGATGATACAATATATTAACTTTTTTTAACTGTATGTTATAATACATGTAAGTGGTGCAATTTTTTTGAGCACTACTGTATATTCTATTGGAATATTTATTATATTTATAGTTCTGAGGTATATATATTTATTTCATTGTTATTTTTGCCAACCAGTTATTATTTTGAGGTAATTACAAATTTTTTTTATTCAAAGAAAATGTAAAATTTTCAATACTTTTGCTAAGAATATCTTAACAATGACATTGAAAATTTATTCACAAAAATTCTACTTTGTTTAAATTGCAATATTTCTGTTACTTTTAAATGATTTTCAATTATAATTTTTAGAATTTATTGATCCTGTTGCTTTTATTTTATTAAAAAATTTAAATTTTAGCAAAATTTATGATTCAGATTTACTGAAAATAAGCACTAAAGTGGCATGAATGCTTCATTTTCTTTTCATTTATTATTTATTTAAAAACACATACTTAACAAAATTTCAGGAAAAAGTACTTTTGGTTTTAGTAAGCCCTCTTCAGTTCTATTCTAACAAAGTTTAAAACAGAACATCAAGTATTCTATAGTTTGGAACATTTAAATATGACAAACTGTAGAATACTCAATGTTCTGTGTTTGTTTCAGGCAATCATGAATGGCTGGTTGGCTTTCAGTTTCTATCAATTACAGCAAAATATCTGTTGTTTTAGTTCTGATTCTTTTATTATTTAAACTTTGTTAAAATAATATATTTTTGTTGAGATTCAGAGCTGACAGAAACATTTAATATATACATATATATATATATACCGGTATATTTTCCATTGAGGAAACACTTCAATAAATTTTATTTTAGAAAAATGCAACACAATGTGATTGCATCCTTCTTACTATCCAGCTTTTGCTTCACATTACATTGCAACATTTCAATAGTATTAAATTTGTAATTTTGTTTAAGTGGCATATTTATTTCAATAGTGAACTGAATTTGGAAAAGTTTTAAAATTATAAGAATTTATTAGTTTATTTTAATGAATGTCATATTACTTTAATACTTGAAAATTGATGATGTGGTTTATATATGAGTTTCTAATTTTTATCAATTTTTAAACTCAAATTGGGGGTCAGCCTATAATGAATATATATAGTAATTTAATGCTTAATAGATCACTGGATGATTATAGTTCTAGGATTGTTTAAAGCCCCTCTTTCCTACTTCTACTATGACAATTTAGAGTGGAAGATTATCGTTAAATAAATTTATCATATTTTTTTCCTCTCTTACACTGCCATAAAAACTTTATAAACCATATTAACAGCACATAGGCAGGAACCACAATCATAACGCAAATAAATGAGGTAAACTGCAAATAAATAGTAGTGCCTTTGATTTATTAGAAAAAATGGATTTTTCTAATAAATCAAAAGTACTGCTATTTATTTACAGTTTAGCTCGTTTATTCACATTATGATTGTGGTTCCTGCCTATGTACTGTTTATAAATTTATTATCTTCAAATAATATAATCTTTTATGTAAATATAATCTTTTATGGTTTATAAATTTATTATCTTCAGATAAATTTTTCATGATTTGATTGTTATTAATGCAAACTAAATGAGAAAAATCCTTATGTACACAAATGAATCCAGAGATCCCAGGTTTGATTCCAGATTCCTCCCCTGGACAAATTTATTTGGTGGGGTTCTGGACCCAGTCTGTTGATCTCTGTCCTCTATAGTTCAGCTGACCACCGTGCAGGGGGCAGCCTGTAGTAGGCTCATTTCACCCCATCATGTAGCACTGTTTTTTACTGTTTATTACTATCTTTATGAAAACTCCTAGTCAAGGCACCATTATGAGAGTTTTCACAAGATATACCCATTTGATGGCACTGCATTATTCCATAAAATAACAGGCAATTTCTTATGTAATTTATTAAAGAAAGTACCATTTTATTTAGAATAGCAATATAGGTATCCCTGAACTGTTTAAATGTGCTTTAATTCATCTATAAGGCCTGACTAAATACTGACAAGTCATTGCTCACCAAGTTTGTATTGTTATGCATGAAATATTTTGTAGCTCATCAATTTTATATATATTTTTTCTTTTTTATATGTTACTATTTTTTTTCTCACCAGAATATATAAATTATAAATTTTTGATGATATTTTAATCAACATTAATAATTTATTTTATTAGAACATCAGGGAATTCAACAGCTTATCAATAGATCATACATAAGTTTGTAATCATGAGCTATAAGTTTCCGATTATGATAAGTGTATGAGATTTCCAATTCCAATCTGACCAATTTCAATTAGCTATTTCCTGTTTTGAATTTCATTGATGACTCAATTAATTCAGAACATCTTCAATGGTCTGCAGGCATCCAAGGGAAGAGTATGGGGACACAGTATGACAAGAATATGGGAATGAAAGTCTGAAGGACATCAGATGTTAATGTCAGCAAGACCTCATCTTTTAATTATTCCACTTATCAGTTGAGCAAGAAGGGACCTGTCACTGCAAATCAGAACAACAGTTGGAATTCAGTTCTTCCCTATAAAAATTCCCTGATAGAAGGATGAAATGTCTTTTTCCCTCTTTTTTCTTTGGACAGCATCAAGCCTTGAGAACAACCTGAGGAATTCCCTATCAAGAAAAGGATGAAGGATATTTGACCATATGATGAAATCAAGATTCATTGAGGTGCTGTCTTTGTTCTTCCAAAGATGAGTGACTTTACAAACATTAATCCTTATTAAAGTGTGTTTACATATCGTACTGCTAAATGTGCTGTATTTATCCGTAAGATATTGATCCTTATTTTAAACTAACAGGTGCTGGTGGTTGGTTTGATTCTGATGTGATGAATTAAACTAAAAAGAATAAAAATTAAATTAATACTTGGAAAGTAGATTGGACCCATTGTCACTTGTATTTTGACATTGTTAATATTCAGAATATGCAGCATTTTTTAATTAATAAAGATTACAGTTTATTTTGATAACTACCTTTCTTTCTCTATGTTGAGATGTTGAGTGTCTGCCTGGATTCCAGCACCATTTACCCATATTAATTAATTCACCTTCTTGTTAGAGCATCATAAGTTAAATAGTTCCTGGTACATAATCTGGATGGTTATCAGCCATCTAGACCATGCACCAGCTCCACACAACCTAACAAGAGGGAATATTTACAAACCAAATATCCAAAGTCAAATTAATCTCTAGCATAATTTGGAATTAAACTATAATTTTAATGTTTATTTTAAATCAAGGCTATGGTTCCACTATCTATTGAGTTGATAATTAATTTTTAAAAGTTGGGCTAAGATGGTATTATCTAGTAATTAATAATTAGACTATAATTTAAACTAATTTTCCTCAAAATAAAATTTTTCCACTGTACTGAATTGAAGTGGATTCCTTGGGATAGTGCTTGAACATCTTATTGTGGCATTAGCCTAGTATTGGCCAATGCCACAGTTTCTAAATTAATCATTACATCAGCTTTTTGAAAATGGAATTCTGCTGATGCTATGATAATTTAACTGATAAAACATTGGGACACTATCCCAAAGATTCTGGTTTGATTCTGGTGTGATGACATAATTTTATTTTGGGAAAATTACACTAAACAATAGTCTAATTATAAATTACTGGATAGTGCAATTATAGCCCAAATTTAAAAATTAATTAATTATTAATTCAGCAGATAGTGGCACTATAGTCTTCATTTAAAATAGTTATTAAAAATTACAATTCAATTCTAAATTATTATGCTAAGGATTAATTTGGTTTAAGATATTTGGTTTGTAGCTATCCTCCCTAGTTAGGTTACGTAAGAGTATATTATTTGACCTGAGCCAAGTCTGTTTGCCTAGGTTTATCATAATGATTCATAGATAGTCTGCCTGGGAATGCTAGTATCAGCCTAGTCCAATAAGTTTCTAAATTAATCAATTACATAAGTTTTCCGAAACCATTAATTTGGCTTTGAATATCTGATTTGTATAAATGTTTACCACTTTTTTCATTTTGCAAATATAATTTTTACTTTTACAAAAAAATTATTTCATCATTGATCAATTGTCCACTGTAATTTATATAAATCAATGTGTATTTTGTTCTATATAATTATTTATCATCTGTAATTCATATCTTAATAAATTTTTATTGTATACCAAATTATTTTTGACAAAAAATTTTATTATTTGGATATTTATTACTACTACCATGATATGAATAATTAATTGTTCATACAATTTTCTTGCTTATTCTTTTCATTGATTGTAATCAGATATATTTTCTTATCAAATTTTTTATGTATACCATTGATTTTAAGACAAAATTTGTTTCTGCTTTCTTTACAGGATCAGTTATTAAATCTGGGCTTGTCATAAAGCAATAATAATTATAAATATACTTATTATATTTTTCAAAAGGTTTTATAATTATATGAAACTATTTAACATCATAAACAATAATTGCACATTTATTAATTTTATCAGAGTTCTTAAATCTACTGGTCTGTGCATGCTGTTGTGAAGATTATACTATTGCCAATGTCTCACTACAGATGGCATTGAAATCTCATTATCTGTTGAGTACTTATGATTAAGTAGATGGTAATTCCTCCATTTAAGCCAGTAATTGATTCCACAAAAACAGTGTATAAATAGAACCATGAAAAACTATTTAAAATAGGGATCCCTTGACGATACCCTTGACGATATATTTATTAATTTATCGCATATCTATGGTATATAATAGGGGTGTTCGTGTTTTGGTCAAATTCTTGTTTATTCATCCCAAGTTGATTCCTCCTTGCAAATTTGATTAAAATGAAAACATAATAATTTATTTATCATTATTTTGTATTATTTCTTAATTCTTTTTAAGTGTATTGCTATTGTTTATTTATTTTTCATTAAATATGAAATCAATAATTTTCTTATCACTTGGAAATGTATACACATGAAAAGTTCCCAATATTAACTGATATTGAGCAAAAAATTCTGTTGTGTTTTGGCTTGACATACTTGTCAGAATTCGCTTTTTCAAATATGAACATAAAAAAAATCAAGAAACCAAATTACAAATGATTATTTGGATAATAGTCTGTGATTGGCCACTTCTTTGTATCAACCTGATGATTAAAATATTGCAAGCTCCAAACAATGTCAAATTTCACATTAACTTTTATTTTTTTTTTTAATCAACCAGCATTTCCTGTAATTTATGAATCTGTAATCAGTCTGTTGTTTTTTCTAACTTTGGTTTTCTAAAATAGAGAAATACATATTTTATTTTACTATATTTGTTTTATTTGTTGAATTAAAACAATTAAAAGGATAAATAAATTGTTAAATACATAAATAAAGATTTTAGGGCTGGGAGAGTGGATCCTCTGAAGTAAGTGAGCGCATTTGATTTCATAGTTGTGAGTAATCAGATATCAGATTGGGGGAACATGATCTTTATAAGAGAGTAAATTGCCAAATAAATAATTACTCATCTATTCTAATTCAGGACAAAGATGATCAAGTATTGATACAAAGTCATTTCCTAACTTATGTAATATGCAACATACATAAATTCGACTTTATGTAGAACATTTTCTATAATTTATTTTTTAAGACATATTATATTAATAACTACTGTATTTATAAGCTACAAATCCAAACATATTCATTTACAACATTTATGCTCATGTTATTTGATTTATTTATATTTTTTTATGTTGTTTGCTGATTTTAAGTATCATATTCTTGTTGTTATATTGTTCCTGATGAAACATTGTATAGGTTAGCAGTGTTCAGCCTGTTGATCGCTATCAACCGGTTGATTGTGGAGTGGTTTTTGGTCAATCTCTTGTTTATTTCTCCTTACTTACAAATTTAATTAAAATTGAAAAGATAATTTATTTATTGTTATTTGGTATTATTTTTTAATTCTCTTTAAGTGTATTGCTATTTATTTATTTTTCGTTAAAATTGTCAAATTAAAAATTTTCTTATCACTTGTAAATAGTATACACATGAAAAGTTTCCAATATTAACTGATATTGTGCAAAAAATTCTGTTGTGTTTTGGATTGACATACTTGTCAAAATCTTTTTTTTAAATATGAACGTTAAAAAATCAAGAAACCAAATTACAAATAATCATGTTAAAATAGAGAACCACTTCTAATTAGTCTATTTTATTAAATTAAGACAAAAAGCTAGCACTTTCTAGCAGTTAAGAATGATTTATTTGCAGTAACAAATGTTTTCGGCTATTCGCCATCTTCAGTTTCAGGAATTGGAACAAAACAAATTTAAATATCGGAACAATATTAATTACTATAGCAACAAATATTAGTTGCTGATATTTAAATTTGTATTGTTCCAATTCCTGTAATCTGAAGATGACAAATAGCAAAAAACGTTTGTTACTATAAATAAATTGTTCTTAACTGCTAGAAATGCTAATTGTTTTGTCTTAATTTACTAAAATACAAATAATCATTTGGATGATTGTCTGCAATTGGCCACTTTTTCATATGAACCTGACAATGAAAATATTGCAAGCTCTAAACAATGTCAAATTTCACATTAACTTTTTTAATCAAACAGCATTTCCTGTAACTTATGAGTTTGTAATCGATCTGTTGTTTTTTCTAATTTTGGTTTTCCAAAATAGAGAAATAAATATTTTATTCAAATATATTTGTTTAATTTGTTGTATTAAAATAATTAAAAATGATAAATAAATTTTTAAATATACAAATAAAGTTTTTTAGTTTCTTTAAAGTTTTTGGGACTTGGAGAGTGGGTCCTCTGAAATGAGTGAGTGCATTTAACTGCATAGTTATGCATAATCAGTATTAGGGTAGGGGAACATGATTTATATAAGAGAGTAGATTGCTGAATAACTTAGTATAGAAAAGTAGCTCGCATAGTAAAAAAGGTTGAACACCATTGGTATAAGTCAATCATTGTAATCACTTAGCTTCAGGAATTTTTAATCCAAAATTTTTATAAAAAATTATTTTTCTTATTTACATAAAGTTATGATAAATGTAATCCCTTATATAAATCAGGAAATGGCTTTATTTTTTTAATAATTACATATTTAAATGATAATTATTTTGTTAGAGGAATAGAATGCAGATAATTTTAAGATTTTCAACCTTCCTGACTTATGATAACAATGTCATTGATAAATTCTATGATTGGTAAATGCAATTACCAAAGGATTCAAGTCCCTGAGTAAAGGACTGATAGAAATGACACAAAAAGGATGCTTTTTGTGTCATTTCTATCTTCCAACAGCATGATTTTGTTCAAAAGTCAAGGACTATTTATATATGCTTAGAAAATTTGAAAATTCAGAAATCTAAAATAATTCTTTAAATGATCAGCAATTCAAGCATCTTGGATTAGAGGCTGAACTTCAAAAACAATAGTTAAATTTTTATTTTTCTAATAGTATGGGGGGGTCCTTGATATGCATTGTAATTATGTTCCTAAATAGCATAACTTATAACAAAATGATGTATATCAACCCTAGATTTCCCACTGAATTACCGGTAATATATTATATGGGAATTACATTCAAAACCAACTAAAAAATTTAAATTTATAAGGAAGTTTATAAACATATGAATAGGAAATATTTATTTTATTATGTTACTTGACTCTAATTTTTTTGTTTATTTTATTATGTACTAAATTATGATACAGTATAATTTATTGTAATTATTAAATAATAATTTGAAAATACCCTATGAAATTATTAACAAAATTAAAATAAAAATGTTTTATTATTCTTCCTACTGCTTTTGTGACTAGCTGCTATTTTTTGGCTTTTTTTTGATGAAAGAATCTTTTTAAAGGTTTACCACCACAAATCATTGCATCATAAATGCAATGATTTTTGGTGACAAACTAATTTGCAGAAATGCAGATAACAGAACCTTTTATATAAATAAAAGACTCTTGTTATCTGTATTTTTTGCTGAAATTGTTATTCATAATCTTGAATATAAAACTTTCCAATCCATCTTATGCATTCCTATATCCATTACATGGATCACTATTTTATTCTTTGGTAAACACCAATGATCATTTCCTTCTCTTCAAATCTGTCTATCCTTACATAAAATTTTCTGTCAAACATTAAACTGATGATTCCATTTCTTTTCTAGACTTATTGATTACTAACACTATACTGGATCATCCTTTCAATACTTATATTTCATAAGCCAATGTACAACCTACATTTTCTTCCTTCCAACTCATATCAGTTTAGCAGCCACAAAGATGCTGCTATTATCCCTCTTATTTGTCACGACTATTGCATTACTTCTAGCATACTGATGGCCAATTTTAGTGATGACTTCTATGCTAATTTGAATGATGGTTTTATAAAAAATTCTGTAAAATTTGTGGCTCATTATATTCATATGAAATTTTTAAGGATAAGAGATAAAAAAAAAAAAAAATCCTATTTTTCAGAAAAAAATCATTGGTATATAATATCCACAAATTTTTTACTATATTTATTTATGAAATTTATGCATTGTTGTGACATATGTTGTCTAGTTTTTATTTAAAATTTAAAAATTGTTTAACCATGTTAAAGTAAATTTGCATAAATAGAGACCGTGCAAATGGAGAGATTACTGTATTTGGGTTTTTGTTTTTTTATTATTATTTTTATTTTCCTATTAATTTCTTTGAAACTGAAATAAATAAGACAAATGGAATGACAAAAATATTTTATTGAAATGGCCCATTTTTCTGAATTGTTTCGTTGATATTTTGCTTTTAAGTCCATAATGTATAGCTCTGGTAAAAAATGCATCCTGTATGACAAATAAGACAAATGGGATGACAAAAATATTTTATTGAAATGGCCCATTTTTTTGAATTGTTTTGTTGATATTTTGCTTTTAAGTCCATAATGTATAGCTCTGGTAAAAAATGCATCCTGTATGACAAATAAAAATGAATAATTTATATCAGAGAAAATCCAGCACTATTAGCAGCAAAGAAATTACAAATACTTTTTATTGAAGAAAAATATCATAAATATTTTTGGCAGTTACGCCATCATCAGGTAAAATGTTCTATTCAAACACAGTTTGAAACAGAAGGAATATGTTGTTACTATGGCAAATGTTTCTTAGTACAAAAGATTAAAAAGATACATGTTTTTTTAAGAATTGTTTTTTAGAAACAGGGTTTTAATAAGAAGAAATGATTATTTGTAATTTATAATTATTATTATAACAATAAATTAATTATGTGCAACTTTTAAAGGAAAGGAAAATATAATAAAACTAATGATAAGAAAAACCCAAATCTTCAGATCCTATTGTAGTGTTTCCTTGTTTTACACCTACTTTTTAATTCCCGATAATAAATATTTTTTAGGATTTCCGGTTTATCTTTTAAAATAAATTATAGGTCTTCCTCTCGATAAAATAATAAATATTTTATATTTTAGTTAAATAAATTCTGACAAAGTATAGTACTATAATCCTATAATCATTGAACATTGATCTGGCCAGGTTGGCCGAACATGTCAATAGTAGTATCTTCAAATTTACACGAAAGTTTCAACCAATCAGAAACGGATCGAAGTAAGTAATTTTAATATACATTTACTGTATAAATCATGATTATAATAATTTAAGTAGATTATAGGAATAAATAATCTAACTTGTTTATAATAAAAATTAATTCGTTTTTATTAATTATTACGATTATTAAGTAAATTTATTAAGACAATTTATTAATAGCTGAAGAAAGAATGAATAGTGCGAATAAGTAGAATTGAAACTTTAGATGATAGTGGATTTTTTAAATAATAATCTATCCGTTTATTCAGCTAATGCAGTATATATTAATCATGCATAATAAAGTTTTCTGCTCCAGTTGAATCGTGTTACCTCAATCTGTTATCTCTTCAATTGAAGAAATTGTTAGCCTATTAAAATGGCCATTATTTAGACACCATTATTATATTACCATTATTAATTATTTAATTTAATTGCTTATTTCAAATCAACTTAAATATGTAAACGTGAATTTTTAATTAAATGATTAATGAATATTTAAAAATGCGAAAAATAAAACATTTAATCGGAAAAACTTCATTTAAGTTCTGTATATTTTAAAATAGAAATTTAATATAAATTTTATGTAAATGGTAAATCTCAGTTAAACGTTTTTAACGATTCATTTTTAAATATATTTCAATGTTTAATATTTTATAAAATCATATAGATTTTTAATGCTTTTAAAGAGCTCATCCATAAATTACTGCACGCTGTTTCAAATACTTTTGACCCCTTCCCTCCCTTATCATCTATCGTCATAAATCTGTTACCCCTCTCTCCCCTAATAGTGTGAGGTAGTTTATGGAAATTCCCAAAATAAATAAGTTAGCTGATATAACTTACAGTATTATATTTATTACTGATAAAATCTTTATGACAACACCAAACTAGCGGTCATCAAATTATTCACTGATAAAAAAATCCCGCATTCCTTTATCAGTAAGAAAAATAGCACGTATCCAATACAAACGAATTATGATGGCCGGATGGCCGCATGCTGTGCTTCATCCTGGAAGATCCGGGTTCACTTCTCTGGTCGTGCACTTCCCGACGCGTACTGGCCCAGTTGTATCTCTACTCGACTGTTGATCCCATCAGGGATATGAGTGGCCCCGTAGTGGGCACTGGTATTCGCCCAATTAATTTGGAACTGCTTATTGGAAAGCGACGTAAAGTCACTTAAGGAAAATATAAATTATAATGAACCAAAAACGCTCATTCCCTAACCTTTATACTTATCTTAACTAAATCTATATAAATATAATCAAATACCTATCTGTTTCATATATTAGTTTTATATATATTATATCGTTGGTTTTTATTTCATGCTTTTTAATTTATATTTATCACATTCTGCTTTATTTATAAGTGCTCAAGTGGAGCACATTTTACTGTGCAGTATTTTCTGTTTTATATATTGTTTTTATTTTCTAGGAAAATGTGATGATTGCCTTTTTTCTATTTTCCTTTAGTTGTCTGCCACACTATCTTCTGGCAGGAACGTTTAATTCTTTTCTTTTACTTAAGTATAATCTCATTTCAATCTTCGTTCTTCTAAAGGTTAAACCTTTGAGTACACCTGTCTATATATCATTTTGGCACATAGACATCACACAGATATGATCCCATATTGATTATTTTCAATAAGTTTGGTTTCCGAAATATTCCAATACCGGTAATATATATGAATTTTATTCAAATTTTAGCCGATATATTTCTAAAAAATATGTGAAAATCTTTTTTTTTTATTGTTATATTATTAATAATAATCTTTTTTTTTGTATATTTTATGCCCCCTTTCCAATCAGGGAGATTAGTCGGCCGGATTGGCCGCGTGGAAACGCTTCGGCTTTCCACTCTGGAGGACCCGGGTTCGAATCTCGGGTCCCACCCCTTGAAAATATTTATCATGGGGTCCGGGCCCGGCCCGTCGATCCCCGTCCTCCACAATCCGGCTGACCCCTCCGCAGGGGTGGGCAGCCTGTGGAAGGGCTTGTTTCGCCCCGTCACTTAGTATTCTCCCTGAATGGAAAGTGGCGTCATCTGTTTAAAAAAAAAAAAAAATCAGGGAGATTACTAAGGGGGCGGGCTAGTTCCACCATCTGGTCCTCCTCCACGGGCTGCACCAGGGTTGCCAATTTAGTAGAATTTCTACTAAATCTGGTAGAATGAGGACCTCATTTAGTGCCTTAATTTTGGATTTAGTAGATAGTAGAAAATCTGGTAGAATCACAAAATAATTTTAGTAGATTTCTGATTAATTGTTATTTTTACATGAAGTGATATTTTTACCGAAATAAATAAATAAAATATATGAATGTGAAGCCCGGTCCATGTATTTTTTTCTACAGCCTAATTTATTCTACAAGTTTATGACATCAATTTGTTCAATAGCTATACGATAGCAATAAATATACAAGTATTTATACAAGCTACGACTCTGACCACAGACAAGTCAAACCGAAGATCTAATTAGAGAAGAAACAATGATCAAATTACAAACAGCTGTAAGATCTAGATCTGGAGCACAGATTAGACAATTAAACAAACACAATTTAAAAGGAATAGGGACTGACAATGCTTCGGTAATGGTAGGGATAAATAATGGAGTAAATGCCAAATTAAAATTGGAAGTACAGGTAGGCCTCGATTAGCGCGAATAATTGGTTCCACGAACTATAATTTTTATTTTTATATAAAGTATAAAAATATTTCTTTATTAGCAATCTTTGATTTTGTTCAATTCTTCTATATACAAAACAATACAATGCAATCTTAAACTTTTGAATTCTGCTGCTTATAAAAAAAATGCAAATAATTCAACAAAATAAAAATATTTTTAAATATTTGACTAAAAATATTCTCTCAATAAATTTGAATATGAGAAAATTTTAAATATATTTGAGAATTCAACAGTATTAAAAATTATTTAATTTTAATGATTATTTAATATTATTTTTTGAATATGGATTGTTAGATATTTATTATAAAAAAGCTTATGTATTGGAACTTATGTTTGTGATTTTGTTTATTAAATTAAATAGAAAATAAATTGAAAACTTTTATCAAATATTTTCTGCTATTGTTTCACATTAATTGGGAAGGGTATAATTTATAAGCACTAACTTGAAACATCGGCACTTGTCGCAGAAATTTATTAACTTGAGGAAGACGAGCAGTCCTACCGATAAGAAGATCACCATAGCCATCTAAAACTGCTTGCTCTAATTTTTCCATAGCTCCTAATTTTAACCAGAGAGAGATTGTTTCTTCACTAATTGAAGGTGCTAAAGCTTGTGGCAAATAATTGGATGTTCGAACTGGAGGAAGGGTAGAGGTTGCTGCCATCCTTTCTTATTTTATTAAATAAAACCTTTAAAAATAAATAAAATAAATTTTTTAAATTTTCAAATAGAAAATGTAAAATAAATTTTATTATTTTTTTATTATGGCAAATATTCTCAATATTTCTGGCCCATATACTTCCTTTAAATAACAATATTATTTTATATTAATTAAGAAGAAATTTGTGGTTTCAAAATTTTTATTTATGCATTAGCTTTCAAATTTTCAAAAATAATAGTAAAAACTCATTCATAAAGAAAAAATTTTGTTATATTTGTATAACTTTTAATGTTTATATCTTCAGAATTATTTACTTCACTTCAGAGTGTTTATCATATATAATATCAGAATTTTTTTATATTAGAATCTTTAATATATAATAATTTCAAAAAACAATATAAAAATTAAACTGCATATTATTAAGTATGCTTACTTTAAAAAAATTTGCTTTATGCAGCAAGTTTATAATCATTCACTTTGCTTGCTTACTTGCATTTTGAATGCTTTTTTTAAATATTGCACAGCACTAATTATATGTTTATAGCTGAAGCCAAGATTATATGTATCTATTTTTTTATATTGTAATTAAAATTATAAGTATTTTAACTTCTCTCCTCATTTATTTGCATTATAATTTATAATTAATTTATTATAATAATTTATAACAATAATATTAAAAATTATGGAATACAAATTAAATACTCATTTATGATATATAACAATTAAAATATCCAAAAATTATATAATCAATGCATTAATTATAGTATAGCATTAATCATAAAGAATTTATATATGCATCTAAATTTTTATATACAGATTGTTTGTGACATACAACAGGGTTTATTTTGACCCATTCAGTTCTTAAGTCAATGTGATCATCAGACAGAAATATTTAACTTACATTTATCAATTATCCTCTATCATAATTCATTACAGTACAATACAAAACAATGCAATACAATCTTAAGCTTTCAAATTCTGCTGCTCATAAAAAAAATAATTCAACAAGCACTTAAGTGCTTGATTTTATTAATAACTGTATTTTTACTAATAATAAATTTTACTTTTCTTACTTAAAATGTTAAATTATTTTAATACAATACCTATATAGTAATTTATCAGATTACTGTGTATGAATTCATATACACTAGCTCAAAAGAGTCTGTATACAGTACAGTATCAAATCTAAAATCCATAAGAAAACTGTTAAATAATATTGATATTAATAATTGTTATTTATTTTCTGTAATACAATCACATATATATTCTGTATATGTTTAAAAATTAAAAAATATTGATTTCAGTATATAGATAATCCTCAACTTATGATGGAATTCATTCCCAAAAATTTCAAACCCCATGTCATAAATAATCAGAAGTTGAAAATGTCCAAAATTTATGGATTTCTTACCACTAATATTCACCAGGACACTATACATTAACTTAATATCATAACGAACTACAAGAATCAGACACAGGAAAGGATGCTTTCCATATATCATTGGGTCAAGGAATTGAATCCAGACCAATTATATTGACCAAGGCAGAATTTATTGATGACATCACCATCTAAGTATGAGTTGATCATAAGTTGAAGGCTATCTGTACAAAAGTTAAGAAAGAAACTGCATTTCACAATTGAAAATGCACATTTAAAAAGTTTGATGTACAAATCCCAACATTTGCAGAAAACAGCTATATTAAATATCTATATTAATTAATTACATCTACAGTTTTTTCATTAAAGTGAACCAATTTTGAAGTTTTATCAGAATGATTTATTTCATTTCACCAATAATTTGCCATAGTTTTCAAAACATCTTATATATTATGTAGTGTTGACAAATATCTTTGTCCATTAATTCTCATAGATGTTCAATTAAATGAAATGTTTAACAACATTCAATTGTGATGATGTTCAATCACAATTCAATTATTAATTGAATTGTGATCTGGTGATTGAAGATATGTATTTAGTTATTTTGTATGAGAAACAATAACCATTACTTTATGACATGTGCAGTATGTTTCAGATCATTATCATATTGAAATTTATAATCAGTATTAAGTCCTAGTTTTCAGCATTGGTATGAAAATTTATTTTCAGTATACAAAAATTTTTGGCATTATGAACATTTGTATTTATAAATGTGACATTTCATCTTTGAATTTTACAAAATTTCAAAAACACTTCAATAATTTTAAACAGTATAATAGCAGAATGATTTATCAACAAATATTATGCAAAAGTACACAATTAGTTAATATATTACAGCAGTATTTCAAAATGATAGCAATTATATCAAAAAATCTTTGTTTTATAATGGGAAATTTTTGCTTATATCTGTGAAATAAAAAATTTCTAATTAATCCAATTGTGAAATATATTACAAAACACAGTGTATAATATTATTTTAGTACTTTTAGGAGCTAAATAACAACAGTATCTGAGTTATGAACAAAATTTACATATGAATTACTGGTATGTTTGTAACTCAAGGACCACATATATTTAAATGTTCAAACTTACCATTGTGGTTTTGATAAATTATTAATCAGTGTCATTTTCCATTTTGCCAAACCAATACCATCACATTACTATCTGTGTGTTTCACAGTTGATCATACATTCCTCACATTGCATCTTGGTTTCATTTTCTCTAGATAGTATTTCAATTATTATATTCAAATAATTTGTTTACTTTAATTAGTTTAGATTATTTTATTTCAAAATTCTTGAAATTTCCCCCAAAAGATTTTTGGCAAATTCTTTTTTTTTTTCCTATTGACATTCAAAATATATAGTTGTATTTTATAAAATGTCTGTGAAACTTTATCCTTAGTATATTTCACATTATTTCTTGGTTAATAGTTTTGCCATATAATTTTGATATGATATCTTTTACTGTAATTTTCTGAGCACTACTTTTTCAGTTACTGTAGTCATTATTGTGCCAATAATTTTCCATTCTGCATGAAACTATGATACTTTCAAACATTATGATCATTGTCTTATAGTTGACGTTCCTGTCATTTTAAAATTGTCTATAACTTTTTGAATACTCAAATGGAAATGGCCAATAATTTTTTCAGTCTGATAAAGGATTTCACTTTCATTTTGAAGTTTTATTATTATTTTACAATTAAAAATATTTCATATCTATTTTTTTCTATGTCTTTCTTCATTGAAAATTTTTCCACAGTTTTTAAATGCTAACTTCTTCAAATCTATATTTTGGTAGATATGTATGCATATTTTACCTCATTATTGCATTTGTCATTACAGTCAAACCTGTTTTTATGCGGTCGGTTTTTGTGCGTTATTTTTTTTAATTACATTTTTTTAATTAATTTTTATTCGTCATATGCATTTCATGGAATGTTTTTTATATACTGCACAAAAAAATTGCACATAAAAATGCACAAAAAAAAAATATCGCACAAAAACCGACCGCATTAAAAACAGGTTTGACTGTATTTTTATTCATATATACAAGTATAAGTGTCTGGTTCTTGTAATTGTATTCTTTATGTTTATTAAGATAATGTGTAGTGCCCTTGTAAATATTAATAGTGAGAAATCCATAAATTTTGGGCATTTATGACTTACGATCATTCCAACTTATGACAGCAGGATTCAAACTCAAGGGGGTAAGTCAAGGACTATTATATATATATACAAAGTAGTTGTAATACAGGAAATTAATATCAATATTAAGTGGTTAATTTCCATTAATCTTTTTTAATGGAAATCTTTCCAATGAGACACTCACCAAAAACATTTCCATTGGTAAAGGATTTTTAACCTGCTTAAATGCTATTTGTAATATGAATTTTTATCTTTTGATATTTAAATTATATTATTATTAAAAATTATAATTAAAGAAAATTTTTCTTTGGCTAAATTATTACCGGTAACTGGAAAATAGTTCTTAAATTTTATAGTTGAGAACAGCTTTAAGAAATAATTGTCTGACTAAATTAAACTTTTTAGAAATTCTGAAAAGAAACGATATCTAAATTTTATTTTTATAAAAAATGATAATTTTATTTAATAATGTCTAAATTATTTTTATATAATTTTTTATTTTTTATTTAAATTTAATTATTTTTATATAATTTTATATTGACACTAGTATAAACAGACTGCAACAATTATTGTTTTTATACAAATATTTTAATATTATAGAGAATTTACAATGCAAAGATTTCTCTATCTGATTAACATGCTAATTATTTTTAATTAAAAATACTTAAATGATTAGATACTAAATATTATATTAATATTTCAGTAAAATAAATTAAATAATCTGAAAAATTAAAATTATCATCATAAAATAAATAAGCATAATAAAATTATGCAGTTTATTTTGTTTTCTTATATGCTTAAAATTGATAAAAATCAATGTTATGACAAAATTGTTTTAAAAAATGTTTATAGTTAAATTAATATTCAGTTATAAATCTTGATATTAATAAAATAAATTTTTAGCAATAATTTATTGTTTTCTTAATTAAAAAATAACAGAGTTTGCTAGCCAAACTTGACTGAAACAATCTCTGCTATATATTATTTTATTTATTTTTAATATCTACAAATTATTTCAGATTAAAACTATATTAAGATTAAAAAGTATATTATTTGAAATTATTCTGTTAATATATAATTT